>BJCM01151911.1:0-11546 GCA_018326385.1 Flaveria bidentis
GTTTGAATGCCCACAAGACTTAAATAAAGATGAAAATGGTTTTGTGAACATAAAATAACTTAGAAAACTAAAAATAACCAAAATTACATACCCGAAATGATTTGAAATGCAAGATTTGGTTCCGTTGACTTTTTAAAGTCAAACTTAAGCAAAACTAGCTAGAACAACTTACAAGATCAAAAATTTTGGGAGAAGAAGATGAAAATGTGCAGGTGAAATGGTTGAGAATGAGTGGTATTTATAGGGAAAGATTAGGGTTTGAGGAAATGGGTAATGCGTTTGTCCGGTGGGTAAAAAGGTCCACTTAGATTCTTTTATTTAAAATAAATTTTAATTTAAATAAATTATGACCAGGTATCTACATGTTTGGAGGGTTCTAGAATAGTTACGGGTTAGGTCTTGGTTGGTTTGGATGGTTAAAATACAAGTCCGGACCTTAAACGAACCGAAAACGTAAAAAAAACTGATTTTGCTGAAACGAACTGTGGGTCACGCCACGACAAGTATGAAACATGAATACAACATAAAATCCATCATTTTATTAATATTCAAAGATACGAAGACCAAAACGAGTCGGGTTTACAATACAGGATAACAAATACAAAGTTAGTCGAAAATGACGAATGTCACATAAAATGTTCATATCTCATAGTTTTCATAGTGTATTAACTTTTCTTAATATTCAATAACAGTTGAATTATTTAGTGGTGAATTTGTTCTTCAATATTTTTCTTTCTAGAATTGGTTTTACAACACAACCATTACACCAATCTTGGACTAATCTCTTGCAAACATAATCCTTTAAATTTCTAGACCGTTTTTAGTAAACTTCTTTAAACATTTTTCACTAGAAGTGAGTTCATAGAAAAGCAGTATATTGGTTAGAGAGAAGATTGGCAATCCCATCTAAAACACGATAGAAGTCACATAGAAAAGGAAGTGAACCCTAATAAGATTACGAAGAAATTAAATATAAATTAAGATGATATCTATTTTGATTAGTGAAAAGATTGTTAATCCCTATCAATATTAGAGCAACGATATGTTGATCTCTATCATGTTAGAGAAAAGAATAAAATGTAAAAAAAAATATGAAATATGAAGATGGTATCTATTTTGATTAGTGAAAAGATTGTTAATCCCGATTAGGATTAGAAAAATGAGATGATGATCTCTATCATGTTAAGAGTAAAGCATAAATATGTAAAATATTGAATATGAAGATGATATGTATATTGATTAGTGAAAAGATTGTTAATCCCTATTAGTAATCTCTATCATGTTAGAGAAAAACATAACATGTGATAATTAACATAGAAGTATTTATCTATTCGTAATTTAATTTAATGATTAACTAAATGATTGTTTGTACGTCTTTCAAGTTTCTTAAAAGTAACTAGCTTGCTTGAGAAATCAGATTATCTATTATTAACAATTTAAAACACATGACTCATATCTTTTCAAATTAAATCTTGTCGTGTGTACCATATACTTTTCGTTCGATATACATAAAAGAACAAGCGCGGAGGCATGCTTTATCAAACATTCGTGATCAAATGGGTCGTGTCTGGATTCGATGCCTTTGAGTTGGCATGCATCTATGCAGTCAAACGTGCAATGCAAGAAGAGTAAAGGCAAAATGTTTAGGTCAGTGAAATCAAGCTGGGATGGGTTCACCCGAACCACTTTTTGTTCAGAATTTTGTGTTCTTTACACAATTTACGTGTTAGCTATGTTTCTAAAAGTATATTGTTTTAGTAATTGTTCTACTTTACAAACAATTTATCCTCTTTTTACCTATTGGGTTGAAAATTTTCTCCAACAAGAGGTGTTTTTCTGTTTGTTGACTCTTTTGACTATGAATTTTATGTAGTCAAACCCGTAAACCGCAAGAGTAAAGATATCAACTTTTAAGCACCAAGTCAAAATGGATATAAAGGCGACTTATATGTTTTAAAAGTCCCACCAAAAGAAGATGTAGGAACCGCGATTGGTCAAGGTCAACAGGTAAGGAAGCCCGCTATGCAAACGAGACTTAAGAAAGTTATCAAAAAATGCAAAAAAAAAAAACACTAACACGAACTGCTTTATGTAAAGGAGAAAAGATGGCAAACTTGCAAGCTCATTTGAGTTTATGCTAATGGTGTTTACTTAAATAAATCATTTTTTTTATAATCTAAATGTCTAGTTCTACTATGTGTTGAGCTATGCATTAGAGCTATTGAAGTTTGAATCGAGCAGAGGTTAAAAAGCAAACCTTTCGATTAGAGTTAACAAAACAAACGAGCTAACAAACGAGCTTGAGCCCATTTATCATATACCAAATTCGAGTGCAAATTTACATCAAATAAAACGGTCTTAACAATCTGATTGCCTGATTTTACTATGAACTGAGCCATCCATGAGCTTCTTGATAATTAACTGAGCCAAGCTTAAAAATTAAACTCTTAAATGAGTTCGCAACTGAGTTTCATATTGTGAGCAAGAACAAACTTAATATTTAAATATATGTAGACATACATTTATTTCTGGAAATGTAATAATACATAATTACATAACTATTTTTTTATATAGTTAAATTTATGAATACATATAAAATAAAATTATAAACATATAAAAACAATTATGTGTATGTGATTGAATTTTTAAATAATTGAAACATAAGCCAAACTCGAGCTTCAAAAATTACTCACGATCTAGCTTGAGCCTTAGATATATTGGTTGAGCTCTCTTAAATTTCATTAGAAATATAGATTGAGCTCTCTTGTACTATGCGGTACGGTACAAGTCGACTGAGCAAGCTCAAACCCGACTGAACTCATTTAAACTCTTATAACGGTGAGATGGGTAGCCTAGTTCATGGAAATTATAATTTTTGAAATAAAGAAAATTTAAAACTATTTTACTTTATCTTAATACAGTCACCCAACAAAGATACATATTAAAGCAACTCTATGTGGTTAACTATTTCTTCAGTACCGAACCTAAACTGAACCATATAATGCTGATAGCTTCGAACCTAAACCGATCACACTGTTAGCCTGGTTTCTATTTGACGGTTTTCTAACCGGTCCTAGCCGTGGTCAGATGTAGCTCGAACGCTTATACTTTATAGAAAGATATTATGTATAACTGAAACGTAGATTCGTGTTTTGAAGCTTTTTGTGGTGATCAAGCCATGTAAGAAGATCTGCTGGGAAGAGTTCTGCAAATGGCTTTAATTGTGTTTGGAGTAGTTCTGCAACAACCACCTACAAGTGATGCTCCTATCTCACACCATTTGTTCACATACGAAACAAAATCTTCATCTGGCACTCCCGTGTTTTTCTGTCACAAAACATAGCCATATAAAAAATGATAATGATACGTGATTCTTGACCTGTTGACTTATGAATAGGTCATTCGGAATTATGTTTTATCTTTAACGGGTTAGTTTGGGTATAGCAGCAATGGAACATGTCACAACCCGTAGAGTTGCCAGCTCGAAGTGTATTATTAACACATAAAACCTCTTAAATAATATAACTTTTGCAATCATATTTGATGTAATAATTTATAATTTTAGACCATTTTCTTTTTGGTTAAACCCAACCTGAAATAATTAAAAGAAGCTTTTCAGACAGATATATATAGTCGTAGAGAAGGTTTTAACAACCTAATATGAGTTCATAAGACAGCAAGTTAAAGAAAAGGAGGAAAGCACTCACCACCCACTGCTTTAAATCAGCATCATACATTTCACCGCTGTTTGGATATATAAGTATTGGTTTAGTTGTAACCTGAAAGATTCATCAAAAAGTATCACAAAAACGATCACAGTGGCGTATAGATGAGTATTTAGTGCATAAATAAAAGAACCAGATGAACATGAAGTACCTTCTTGATAGATTGTATCAGGCCACTGATAAATCTAGGTGGTGTACAGTTGATTCCTACAGCAACAACTTTCGGACACAAGTCAGCAATTTTAGCACATTCTGTCAATGAATCACCGCTGACCACATTTACACCATCTTTGGAGTTAAAGGAGAACCATGCGGGAAGTTTTATTCCTTCCTCAAGTAGCTCAGCATATGCCTGTTTAAAAAATACTTGTAAAATATCACAACCAAGAACAATTAAGACCAGAATTTGGGTGTTTCTATATAGAATTAAATAATGAACATTGACAAGCCATCTGGCCGTGATAGTTAGAAGTTGGTTTTTAGTGATGGCAATTTGATCTCTTGACTTACAAATGGTTGATTTGGGTTTTCTTTGTTTTTTCTTTATCTCAAACGGGTCACATGACCTAAATAACAGAATTAGCTAAATGAGGAATGGGTTGGATGGTTTGAAAGTTGTCAAACGTATATTTTCAACGCACACAACCTTTTGAACTGTTTGGCAAGAAGAATTAAATTACTATTGGAATCGTCTGTTATTCCTAATTATGTATTAAAATATAATAAATGTACAAAAATTGTTTGTAGGTCAACACTTCAACCCAACTCAACCTGGCCCGTTTGACCAATACTAATAATTGACCAGAACCCGAGCCCTTACCCATCCATCCCATCTACAGCGTGAGAAACAATGGAATTTGGAGATTATAAGGAGTTTTACTAAACCTGTGCTTCAATCTTGTTTGGCACTGTTTCAAATGCTATTAAATCAGCACCAGATTCAGCTAGAACTTGAACTCTTCTCCTGTGGAAACTCTTCAAGAACTCTACATTCATTGCGTCACCATAGTCCCCACTGCAAAATTATGGGATGAATTTGAACATAAACACAAAAATCACATGTAATACACTTGATAACAGCCAGAAGAATTTTAAACTACCTATATTCAGACCCATCAGCCAAATACGCCCCATAACTCCCGACAGAGGCAGCAACCAAAATAGGCCGATTCTTGAGAATTTTACCATCATAAGTAAAATTACTGGCAGAATTACGGCATCTCTCATAATATATATTTCTTGCTTCACAAGCAATATCTACACTTTTCTTAAGCATGCCCTCACTTTCTTCCTTGGAGAAGCCTTTCGCTTCAAACCCTTGAATCGTTGCCTGTCAAGGATACCATTATATTGGATGTGTGTGTGCGTGTGTGTGAAAGAAATCTCTAGAGAGAGACGGATTAATGCTAATGAGGACAACTAAATTACCTGATAAGAAGCTGTGATTATTATATCTGCACCAGCTTCAAGATAATCAAGGTGTACCTGCAATACAAGACAAGTAAATGTCTTTATAAACTATATCTTCTAAGAACGCAAAGGAGATCTACTTATAATGTGATAAAAATAACTAATTTGCATGGTAGTCTGAATAATAGTGTTTAATAAAACAAAACATTCACTTGATTCAAACTGCATATAACGCCAACAGGACCACTGAAGAAATAAATGTTCTAACTATGATAGTAGATTCAACAAATGGTCCATATCCTGGTTGTACCTGGGCTGTGAGCTTAGAATGCTGACAATGCATCATATATTCATATCCTCTTATCCTATAGAAGTAAACCATATACCAACTACCGGTTCTTGCATGCAATTAATAGCCCAATAATGTATAGTCTTCCTTAAAAGCATTATGCTGATCAAAGAAGACTAAATATCTAGGTTTTGGAAAGGGTTTATGATGATTAATCAGCTAAGGTATTGTGACATACTACGCAAATCCTACAGGCTACATAGGCAGTGGACAGGAAAATCTGGATTCATAAGTAATGTTTTACATCTAATATCACCAACGCATTTTGTGTGCATTGGCCGTAGATAAGATGAGAACCTCACAATTAAACGTGCTCAGTTGGCAGCAATCTCAGGATGGATGACTCATGACTCCTAGGAAGGTTTCACCAAAGCAACTAAAAGCAAATCTGTGAGCACCTTGTGGATAAAGTGGACAGTATTGATGGTATGAGAGGCAGGGTATCACATGTATAAGCAACCTGATACTAATTTCAGATCTAGTTATCACGTTTATTGGTAAAGAACTAAGTACTTACAACAAATATTTACAAAACAATCAAAAGAGTTATGCTCTTCGAATGCAAAAAGAACCAAACATTATGGTCATTCAAATAATGTTAAATAAGAATCTATACAGTAGTTTATACATGAGAAACTCATCAACAAACATATCACCTCAAAATTAAACGTGAAATAACAGATGAACTAATGCGTAACTATCAGCAGGAACAAATTAACCAACACAGAAATCAGTACCTCCACCTAATCATAAACAAACCTAACAAACTTTATCACAAAAACTATGATTCCTTCACCAAACAGTTAGTTAACCACTTTGATTTCATCTTTCGTGCACCGAAAACCTAAAAATAAGTTACTCAGAAGCCATAGCGATTTCAACTAATCGCTCACGAACTTCCATTTCCATTTCTCGAAGCTTCCTCACAACAACCACTACACAACTACAATCCGATTTCAAATTCCTAAACTCAAACATCATCATTCAAATCTTTCAAATCTCCAATCAACTCAACACTCGTAGCAACAAATAAGTGTGCGTATACGGTATACCTCACGAACAAGGTCTGTAGAAGTAAGAAGGCACTTGGCGCTCCACAGCGGATCGTTGAGGTCAGCACCGTGTCTCTCAAGCTCCGTCGCGAATCCGCCGTCGATAACCGCAACGCCACCGGACTTACGGAGGAAATCGGACATCAACGTCTGTACGGCGCCGTTGTTCACTCCCATTTTCCGGCGAGTATTGTGTTGTTATGTGTTTTAGCTTGATGAAACGGAGTATCTCCGGTTAATCGGTGGTTTTTAGCCGCCGGTGGTGGTCAACTTCACGGTGGTTCAGTGAATCTGAAGAAGAAGAAGTGTGTATTTATAGAAAGTGGGTTGGGAACCGATGATCAGTTTTGAAACTTTAATGAGAAGTAACCCCCTTGACTTTGAGATAGTTTAGAACCAGACCCTGTACTTTGGTTTGTTAACATATGAGTATCTATCTCATTTTGAGCATCTTATTTATTGACACTTCACTAACACAGATCCCTCATATGGAGTAAAAGATAAAAAAAAACAAACTTACCTTACGGTAGAGGTAAAATTGTACTCAAAGGAGAGAGAGTTCTATTGTTTGTTTTTTAGTTTTTCATTTTTTTACGGTTTGAAAAGTGTCATCCAGTTTTATATTATTTTTTTTTAATTTTTCTCAAAATTTTCTAGCGTACATATGTATATTTCACGGTACACATCAAATGACAAAAACCCAAGCGGTGAGTACTGCTGAATATTCCCTGGTTAAGGGTTATTTTTGGTCACCGGAGCTGAGGGAAGGTATTTCCACCCGGGACAAGGTTTTCACCTCTTGTTTCGGAGTTCCGCTCCATACGCCCTCATACCAAGCTATTTGTGAGATTTGAAGAATAGGAGATGACAGCATATGTTTTTTCTATTATAGGAAATAAAAGAAGCTGCTTCGAATAAGATTTTCAACTTAAATGATTTAAAATATGATTATACTCGGTCTCTATTACGAGAAAAAAACATGACACTTGTGTTTTATTGCCTTTTTTAGTATAAAACTGGTTTGACTTGAAGAAAATTTAAAATTGCAATAATCTCTGGTTATCTTGTATTAATTTAATAATCTTTTAACACATTTGCGGTATATAATTATAATTAGTTCAAATTGATACTTTCATCACTTTCCGTATGGAATCGACCCATAATCAAAAATCACTAAAAATAAAAATAACTAAAAAAACGTGACTAGCACATTTAAATAGAGTATTAATGTATTAGTAGTATTAAGGGAAAAAAAAGTTTCTAAATAACGTTCTATAACATTTAGTTTGGATGTCGCATCATTGAGAGGATGCGTTTTTTAAAATAACTAACAATAATGTAATCTATATCTATACTACCTTATAATACAAAACTTTGAACAGAAAAGTAATTTCACACAAATTTGTAAGATGCGCCCGTTCCTCTTCCTCTCCATTGTTACCTTGCCTTCTCTCCGCATCCATTCAATGCATCAATCTGCTGAAACATTTTGTAACCCTCGCATTCAATCACCTTCTTTGGTTTGATAAAGTTAGTTTCTTGTGGGTTGATTTAGCATATTTTTATGTATATATGTGTGTATTGTGTTTATTGTATATATATGTATAGTTGTGTAATCTATGTCATCTGATTGTGGTCCATAATTATGATTCAGGGGCGCACACAAAGTTAGCATTATACCTCTTACATCATTTTTCTTATAAATATACCTTTCATGCTATAAAAGTTGGCTTTATAATGAAATTCTTTATTGTGGTGTTTGATTTAGTGAATGTGCCCAAGTCTTGATGTTTAATGTTCAATTTATTGATAATCAGGATGACGTTTTGGTTCTGATGTTTGTATACCTTGTGTTACAAAACCTTATCATTATAACTATGTTAAAAGATAGATGTCAATAGATAAATTATGGTATAAACAATTGAACTTGCAAAGAATCAAATTAAACTCACGTATGATCCAAACAGCCCATCCAAAATGAACCTTTTATGGTACTTCAATTTAATCTTTATCAATGAATGCACTAAGTTGTTTTATATATAAAATTATATAACACCCTTGTTTAATGAACCTAAAGGGTATGCATCATAGTAGAAAACAATTACTGCATACAATTGGGTGGTGCAAAGGTGTAAGTCAGTGATGTGCATTACTTGATAATACTTTCAAATCCATCAAAGTAAACCCAACAGAAACTCAAAATGCAACAGCTATACCTTTTGAATATCTTCGATCAAACTATCAAAATTTTACATTCAAAGGTTTGATTTGCCTTCTTTATTTTGTTATGACATGCTGCACATTTGGAATGAAATTTTCAAAGGGTGTTTCAGGTGGAAGAGAGATGACTATAAAATAAATATTCTTCAACCACGAACATGATAAGAGTATAATATGTAAGTATCACTTGGGTTAATGCAATTGCATCTAATGTCAAGTGAATTGACTACGTTGTTCAGGACTTGATATTCTACTAGAAATTGTAAAATGGGCAGGTTGATGATGATAGATCATTGCAGTTGATTAGATAGATCATTGCAGCTGATTAGTTTCATTAGTTGTTAAAGTAAACATGTATGATTTTTAATTAAATACACCAAGCCATTTTGTTTTACATGAACTTACTATTATTCTTGTTTTTGATTTAGGTGTTAGAGACAATTTAGTTTGATTTTGGTTGTGTTTAAAAGAACTTGATCAACCATTGACTAATGTATGTTTTATTGGGTTAATCTTGATCGGGTCAGATCAGGTCAAGTTACGGGTCATGGTTGATTAGCAAGTTAATTTAATTTAGTCACATGTTTGTTATCTTTTATTAGGTTATAATTGCTAAGTCAAGTTTGTTGACAGTAATATGGTTGAATAAGTCTTTGTAAATGTGGTCATGCAGAGGCTACGTGGAGTTGGTTGTTGGAGTTTTTAATGTGTCTTTGAGTCTATTTAAAACTTGTAGTATAATAAAAGTGTGAGTTTATTTGTGTGTTTTGAGTATGTTTTATTGGGGCCTGAAACCAACATGTTTAAATAATATTAGATCCAAACTCTAATTACTTCTAACACATTAATTTTGTAAGGTTATCGATTTTGTACAACCAAACATTGTGTATTTGCAAGGAGCACGACTTGCACATGATTAAGTTGGACCTTGTGTGTAGGGAAGATGCAGAAGATTTACCAGGGTGTTTTGGTTCCTCTTTGCCCACAACTGTATGCCACTTTAAAACATCTTTATAGATTGTTGTATGTGCATTATTTGTCTACCTTATTGATAACTGCATTGCATGAATTATCATAAAAAATTAAGATTAGATGTATACGTTTGTTACTCGTATGCTGAATATAATTGTTTTTGGTGTTTCCAGATTGCTGTTAGGTGAAGTTGGCTTGTTACTTGCCATTTTAGTGGACATGATATGCCACTCTTAAATGGTAAAAAAAAGCTAGCTTATTTTGGGTAAGGCATAGTATCGGTTCTTCCATTATAAGTTACGGTTATATACCTTTCCTTAATGTTTATATTTGGTGTACCATATTCTTCCTTTGTTCCAAGTTTTCTGGAATGACAATCTTCACTAAATTCTTTTATGTCAATTAAAACGTTAAAGGTACATGACTCAAATAATATTGCATTACTTGTAAAGCCTGGGGAATAAGAGTTATTGACATGATTCATAATGTGGGTTATGCTGGGAAGACAGATAAGACTAAAAGGCATGAAAAACTTTAAAATAGAATTCATTGGAATGGAGTGTTTGGAACTGCTTTGAATAGATTTTGTGTTCAGGAAACAGTTAGTCATCCCCTTATTGTTTATGGCAAAATAGCCCAAGGTAGATCTATCAAATAAAAGCTAATTAAATCTTTCAAGTTACATGATACATTTTGGTATTATTATGTTATGTTGGTTACTAACCAAACTAGGGTTTATTAAATTTAGTTGGGTCAACTTGCAAAACTATTTTTTTATAACGAAATGCATGAAATTGAAATAAAATTTATAGTTATCCTTGTTTTTAGCAATCAAATTTAAATTAAATTACAAAATAGAAATAAACTTATAATTTATTATTGATACTAGGGACGAACCTTGATTTTATGTGTAAATTGCTTTAGAGGTGGCACTTGTTGATGCCATTCCAACCATTGCATTACGTATATAGAAAATGCCTATATGCAAACAAAATAAAGTGGAAGTTTGACAATATGATATTTTCTAGAAGTTAAACTAGAAACTAATTGTTAGATGTCACATTATATGCGACATGGCATTTTACATATACATGAAAATGATAAACACACGCCTTATAATTAAATTTACAAAAAAAATCTACAAAAAATGACATCCCACTTGTTGAACATGTCATTCATTGCTAGAGTCCATGATAAAACTTGGTTGCTAAAGTGGCTAAATGAGTATCAAAATGTAAGTTGGTTTTATTTTGATCCTAATTATCTATTGACTATAGTTTAACCCATTATTATTGCAATATAGGTATATAACCATAATTGACAAAAAAAATGTGTAATGTTATAATGGTTTTGTAACTATTTGCATATACAACCTTAAGGATACCTGGATATAAAGACATGATCCAGTGTATGGAGCTTGGAATTGCAAATCAAGTAAAACCTGATGAGTTTTGGGTACTTAATCAATTTGCAGCAAGATATAGATAGTATTCTCTCATTTTTTATTTGTATGGTCTCATTTTTGCTGATTGGAATTGAGGTGCAAAATTGAAAGTTTACATCCTGTGTTTGAGGTTTACTTTGCAATGTATTCAACAATCAAGAATAATACTTATTTAATATATAGTAGTATTCTCTCATTTCTCATATGTGTTTGCTTATTGCTTAATTATGAATATTTTGAATTTTCAAATGATGAAGAAGTGGCAGAGGTGCTACACTTGAAGCTATTGAATATCACTTGAATAAAAAAAACTTTTGTCCAATTATTTATTATAGTTTTACTTTCTTAAAAGGTAATCGGAAAGTTAATATTGT
>BJCM01151912.1:0-16941 GCA_018326385.1 Flaveria bidentis
CTTTTCAGGTGATCATGATAACTGAAGATCTAGGAGTGCTGCCTTGTAGAGGAGACCCTAGGATGCATTTTGAGACTAAACATTTTGGACAAACTTACGTTTGTAATCATTGTTGTAGTCTGATTCATACTTTGCATGTTTGACACTTGTTCCCGGGTTGTGGGAAATTAAACAATGTCATACTAATTGTTTATGTAATCGTTTATATGTTATGCTTATGGCTATGTTGTCGTGCATATTGACTAAACGCGACACAAGTCTCCATTTGTGCTCGGGTGTCGTCATGACACGATTGTCATCATACTTATATTGCTTCTCTATCGTATACCATGTGTTATGACGATCCCTTCTCGTTACATCCTCGTGTTTCCGCTTTAGCGGGGGTGTGACACTATCCAAAAGTAAACATTTGTGCTTGGGAAACTATGTATGTGTGGTAAAGTATTGTGCATGTGTTTTTGCATCTATGCATGAACCCTACATCTATGTAGGAGATGTCTATCTACGTATGAAATCTCTATCTATGCATGAGCTATCTATATGCGGATGAACCTTTCATTTGTTTAGGATTTGTATCTTCTATGCATAAACTAAGACATTCATGTAGGAGCTTTACATTGGTGCATGAAATTTAATATCCAAGCATGAACTTTACATGAGTGCACAAGAACTTATCGGCACATAGAGAATAACATCTGCACATGGAGTCTCCATCTATGAATGGAAATATCAAACAATGTTCAACCATAAACTTTATTCTTTCCAAACTTAGTAAGGTGTTTGAATTTAAACATGCTTATATAGGGTTTCATATTGTGACATAATATACATGGATACATAAAAACCCATATAAATATATAAAATTTATTATGAACAAAGATCATGCATTATTAAAATTATAACACGTATGCATACTAGCCCCAAAACAATATGATAAAAAATTAGGATCTAGCACTAAACATTTGAAAAACTTCATAAAAAGCCTAGAATTAAGAAGGATGATATTACAATCTACATGAAACCATGTAAAGGTGTTAACTTTATAACTATAATTGTTTCATAATACCATCTAAGCTTTGATCTATCGAAGACTATGAAGAATTCAAACCTTTTGCTTCTTCGTCACTTTCTTTCTCTAGAACTTCAACTCTTTCGGTCCACTTTGAAAAGCATCTCATGCTAGAACATACCAAGGGGATGACACCTTCCCTTAAATTAGTAATCTTTAGGGTTTAACTTTCAATGTTGTCATAATTTCTTTAAGACCGTAACCCCTCCTTTATTTTTATTTAATTTCTTTTAACATAAAATTCAACGTGTTACAAGATTCCATCCTCAAAACTAGTTATTTGTCAAACAACTAAAAATACTCCTCTTTCATCTCTTCCTTGGACTCCCATGTGGCTTCTAAGCCTATTCTATGTTGTCATTGGACTTCGATAAGTTAAATCATTTTACTATTGAACTATTTCTCCCTCTAGTCTATTATGCATCACAGGCTCTTCAACATAGTTCAAATTTTCATCTATTTTCACATTATCAAATGGCACATGAGCATCTCATGAGCTAAATACTTATGTAGATGCGATAATTCTACATAGCTCACCTAATAACTCTAATATGTATGCTACTGCTCCATAAGAGCCATAATTCTAAATGGTCCAATAAACCTAGGACTCAACTTGCCTTTTCTTCATATATGAATACTATTTTACCACAATGAGACCTTAAAAATTACTTTATCTCTAACGTAGAATTCTATTGTACTTCACCATTTGTATTCATACGATTTGTCTATTTTTGCGGTTCTAATGAAGGCTTAAGTTACCATGTGTGGGATGTTGTCTTCGGAATATCCTACTCTTTCACTTTTAACTGATAATAACCTGACCCAAGGTCGATCCTCGAGAACCAACATGCGTGTTGGAACTAGTCAAACAAATCATGAATCCTAGGTAATGGGTACTTATTTTTCACTATCATCTTTTTCATCTCTCCATAGTTGTTGCACATATGCATGCTTCCAACTTTACAAATAGCACGGAAACCACCCAAGTTGAAATGATGGGTCTAATGGAGCCTTTATCAAAAAGCTCATGTATTTGCCTCATTTAATCTTTCATTATTAATGGAGCTAGACTATACAACACTTTGGCAACAAGCCGAGCTCCAAGCAACAAGTCTATCTGAAACTCTATCTCCCAATTAGGTTGTAATCTAGGAAGGTCCTTAAGGAAAGCACACGCCATA
Source organism: Flaveria bidentis (assembly GCA_018326385.1). NCBI lineage: Eukaryota > Viridiplantae > Streptophyta > Magnoliopsida > Asterales > Asteraceae > Flaveria > Flaveria bidentis. The sequence continues at coordinate 2,251 of BJCM01151912.1, forward strand.
GGTACATGTGTCAATTTTAACATTTCAACTTTGGCACATGAACATACACTAAATTAGCTTTGCACCCTCGCCTCATAAACTTTCCTACCTTTACATAAAATTTAGCTTTAAGACAATGCAAAATTTATCAGCATAAAGAGTAACCAAACTATCATCAAAAGCATTGTTAGATTAATCATCTTTCATCGACATACTATATTAGTCCCATAGGCAGCTAGCCGGTTCATCCTCAATACCTCATCTTATCCATATAAGGTCACAAATGATATGCCTTATACCATCATAGTTGTAGAACATATTCAGTCTTGGTAAATCTTTGGCAAAATGGCTTGTCTTTCTAGACTAAAAACACAAATTTATGCCAACCCTATATTCACATGCTTCCTCTCATATTTTCTACATTCACCAGAATTACCCACCTTCATCTTCTTAGCTTTTACCCTATATTCACATGCTTCCTCTCATATTTTCAAATGAGTTTACACTATGTAACACTCCTTTAGTCGATGACAATGCACACAAAATTTCTCCTTTAGCGGGTAAACTTGCATAAGGGAAAGTTCGTCTCACGGGTGAGAATGCACCAAATTCAAACTTTTGTTTAGTGTGTAAGATTTTAAACTTTATCTCTCACATGTGAACTTGGGTATTTTAGGCCTAATTATATTCTTTAGCTAATATTGTTATTGGTTTTATCTTTTTAAACTCTTTATCGTGAAAGTAAAAATTATATTAACCCTTTATCATGTTTTATTACTTTAGCTTACATTATTTATTTCATACTTTGATTGTTTATCTTTAACATCTAATAGTTTTATATCATAACAAGTAATTATATCTACGCATGAGTAATCATCTATGCATGGGAAACTTTCTACGCATAAATAAACATCTACGCATGGGAAGCTATGTTTTAGCCATAAGAAGACATCTACGCATGGGTAATTATCTACCATTGAATTGTTGCATCTATGTTGGAACTCTATCTACACATGGACACACCATTTACGCAAGAGATGATTATGTGTGCATGAACTTTCTATCTATGCAAAATCATCTACCCACACATGAACCTTGCATCCATGTAGTAACTTCTCATTGATACAATAATAAAATATGGGTATTTCAAGAACTATGATTATTTTTATGTTTGTTACTTAGTTATTCAATAACAAATATCCAAATAATCATATTTATGTGTATTATTTAAGTATTATGATATATTTTAGGTTTAAAAACTATGCAAATTATAATTTGAAAAAGCCAGCTAGCGAGCCCACAAGCGAGCTAATGAGCGAGGCATGAGATGAGCTAGCCTTGGCTTAAGCTCAATTCATTTACATATGAGCTGAGTTTGAGCGAACTATTTTTAGTGGGTTTCGAGCTAGCCACGAGTTAGGGGTGTGCATGGTCAGTTTAGATCAGTTTTGGCCTAAAACCGAAACCAAAAACCAATATTTCGGTTTCTAGGTTTTTAAAACCGTTCGGTTTCGGTTTTTTCAGTTTTTGGTTTTTGGTTTTAACTTTGGTTTCGGTTTGGTTTTTGGTTTTTTTTTGTTTTACCATTTGTGCTTAAAGCTTTAGAAAAAAAATATGTTTTCAAGTAATGAATTTAAGCAAAAAAACATTGGCCTTACATTATTTTGTTGATCTCTAAATATAATCTATATATTTTCATAATTTAGTTGACGTTAAAATTAAATGTAGTTTACAAAATATAAGAACAATATATTCAATAAAATATTTTATCTATCAATTCGAATAAAAAATTAAATATTATTTCTTGAAACCTAAATATTTAATCTATTTTAGATAACACAAGTTTAATAAGTAACTAATAAGTTAATAATTTTATAAGCATATGATTACACCTCTAAATTTACAAGTTTGATTATATAGTTTCGGTTCGGTTTTTTCGGTTTTTGTTACAAGCAAAACCAAAACCGAACCAAAAAATTTAGTTTTTAAAAACCAAAACCGAACCAAAAAATTTAGTTTTTAAAAATTATATAGTTTCGGTTCGGTTTTTTCGGTTTTATCGATTCGGTTGTGTCGATTATTTTGGTTACGGTTCGGTTATTTTGGTTTTTTGCTCACCCCTTCCATGAGTCTTAAGTCTTTCGAACAACTCTATGTTGGGCAAGTAGTAACTGAAATTGGTTCAAAGTCAGGCACTTGGGTTTGGGTATTTTGTACACCTCTAGATCAAACCTATATTACATAGGAAAACTCATGCCAAAATTAATCCAGCACAAATCAATCATCAGTAACACTGTAAATGAAAAGAACGTTTAGCTAACAATTTTTAAAATGTTTGGCTTTGAGTTCATATATGTACATTCTTCATTAAATAAATGAACAAACACGAATGAGAAAATTACGTTTGATAAGTTAAACGAACGAATATGAACAAAATTACATCTATTCATACATGTTCGTGAACATTCGATAACGTGTCGCTTTATGTTCGTTTGCATTTGTTAATTTAGAGACTTCTTATTTTTAATTTTTCTTTGACAGTTTTTAATGTTTAGGAATATGCAACCCTACTTAAGTTATATGTCTCCATCAACATCCTCCTGTTTGATCATTTTCAACTTTAATTTATGATAAATTTTGACAAACTACTTAATTTTTATGATAATTATGTCAGAGTATTTTGGATAATTATGCTAAGTTTTTATTAAAGTTTGACAAACTTCCGTTCATTTCGTTTATATTCAGGAACATTTGTTACTATTTTTTGTCTTTGTTAGTGTTCATTTTTGTTCGATTAGTTGTTCATGAACAGTTCACGAATTGATCATTTGCTTAATAAACGAACACGAATGATAAATCTCTTTTGTTAAGTGTTCGTGAATAGTTTTTAAACAAATTCATTTCCTTAACGACTAAACACGAACAATCCCTTTTTTCATTTTCATTTGATTTGTTTACAACCTAAATTATTGAAAACATTTCTCTAATCCGTTCCATGTTAGCAACAATAATACTTATGCTCATAGCCATTGTGAAAAAATTTAACGATAACCTATTCAGTTATATAGCCACAGCGAGAGCGGGAGCGTCATACCAAAGTACGAGCATAAAATATGATGTGATGTTGTGACAGAAACAGTAGTAAGATCCTCATGCCTTCTTTTTGGGTGACCTCTTTAGTCACATTGCCTCTTGCGAATTTTCAAAATGAGAATGTAACAGACCCATTTACGAGTCTAATAACAATCATTTTTGTAACACTATTTGGATCCGACATATGTAATTGTAAATCCGTCACAATGAGATACCTGCGACTAGATTACACTTATTTTATCGGTAGTAGATAGTTTTTTTCTTGTAATAATGTTATTCCTCGTTAGCCAACTGTTGATAAAATAAAGTATTTGTTTCTTAATTGTAGATTATTTTATTATTATTCTTATTCTTTAAAACCATAAAAGTCGCATTCCAAGAATCTAGTAAGCGGATAAAAATATTTGATTATTGCCGGATCTAATTAAAAACAAGAATATTTAAGTAAGAAATCAATCTCAAATATCGTCAAAGACAATAAAATGAATTAGAGAAACAATTTTTGAGAAATTTGTTTCATTATTTGGCACTAGAGATATTCGATAATCTATATAACTAATTAAACTGATAAAAACTATATCACACAATAAAAAATATTACTTTAGATTATAATCGATAATCTATTTCTTTCTTGATATAATCGAACTTAAATTTATACCTGATAATTTATGTATATGATTCGTTCGATTCTTTGTATTGTAGCTGGTTAGTCAACCCCTTTATCTAATACGTAATGCATCGGTGGTGGAAATTCAAGCTAAATAGGAATAAGGTTGTTCAAAGATCAAGATTGAGCCAGCAAGTTATCAACTCGGGCTCGAGCAAATAATGATATGAGCCGAGTGATCTCGGGGTTCAAAAGGCTAGTTGTAAATATAAATTTTTATGATTTTAACAATTTTTCGTGTTTTCTTCCAAAAGACTCAAATAATAATCTTAACTTATAAAAGTATCAAATGAAAAAGAATAAACGAAAAAACTACAAGGATAAAAAAACTATTTTAGAAAACAAACTAATTATTTGAGCCAATGAGCTCGAGACAAAACAATTTGGTTTTTGACGACATAATTTATAGTATACTAACGACATTCAAATGATAGCTGCTTGGACATTCCTAAATAAGCTAGATTAGGCACACATATTTGATGTTGTATATTGATTTGGGCATAAATTATCTTAACACGTAAATGTAATTAAAAATGACGGTATCTTATTAATTATTAATTTAGTTGGTTAAATTCTAACTTGTTTGAATGTCTAATTGGATCACTAACGGGCTACTGGCTTACACAATTATATTCATTACTCGAAGACATAACCTTGGGGTTGTAGGTCGGCACGTCCCAGAAGAAAAACTTATACATCAATTTGTCCCTATTAGTTTCGAGCCAGAGACCAACCTCGGGAGAAAACTCATTTTAGGCGTGAAAACTTTCTGCCCATCATGAAATCTTCCTTTTTTTATCATACATAAGACTTGAACACAATACCTTCCATTTTCTAATAAATTAAAATCTAACTAATTCTTCCATTTGTTCTTAATTTATACATACTTTTTAGTATTAGAAGGATGTCTGCGCAATACGGCAGAGCAACGTTTTACATCCGATACGAGTTTCTAATTTTTGTTAATCTTATAACAATTTTACAAAAGTTTATTATATTTTTTCTAAACTACAATTTAAAACACCAAATAAATAGAGTTTGCATGATGATTTGTACATTTATGCATTAAGTTATTATACCTTACAAAATACCTATCAGTTCAACAAAAAATTACACCAAAACGTTTAAAAATACATATTTATGACTGTAGTATCAAAAGGTTTTAAATATGATAGATCGATATAACATAAATCTTAAAAAAAATTAAATTTGTTTGATTTATGGGTAGATAATGTAAAATTTTATGTAATTTATAGTAATTATAAGGTTATTATGTAACTAATTGTAAGAGGTAATTTGTAAATAATATTAAAAATTATTATTTTATTTTTAAAAATGATTGTATCTTATGTATTAAGTGAGATAAATATTTTTAATTTATTGATATCTTAAAATACTCTTCTCATATATTTTATATAGTATAGATTTATTAATAATTAGATAATTCACTAAATTAAAACTTGGTTGAACTACTATTGTTTAAAACGACCTTGAATAAATTTTATAAATTATAGGATGTGTGTGCACTATAAAAAGCGTGTGTATAAACAACATAGAAGACACATTTCACAAGCTTCCAACCAAATTAAAATCCATGGATCAAAACAAGTTTCTCTATGATATCAAACGATTGATTGTCATCTTTCTCATGTTAATAGCAACAAGCAGTTTCACCGTCGCACAAACCACCATTGGACCGCCTTCCGCGGTGTCACCGCCACCTAAGAACAAACCAAAGATGAACCTACCCATGGCAATGTTGTTAGTCAGCCTGATTTTTGCCTTCTTATTAATTTGCTTCTTCATCTTCTACTTTCGTCGCTACACCGAACGCCAGCTGGCTCTTGCTGCCGCCACACGGTATGGCGGTGAACGGAGTTCCATGGAGCTCGAGGCAGCTTGCGGACTTGACCCTGCTATTATTGCTACATTTACATGTTTTGTGTACTCCACGGTGAAAGATATCAAGATTGGGCGACCAGTGCTAGAATGCGTGGTGTGCTTAAATGAGTTTCATGATCATGAGACTCTAAGGTTGTTACCCGAATGCAACCACGTGTTCCATCGAGAATGTATAGATGGGTGGTTGGCTTTACACGTGACATGTCCAGTCTGTAAAGCGAGTCTTGTTCCAAAATCAAGTCAACTCAGTCAGGAAACTGAGATGCCTGCTTGTGACGTGAACAAGCTGACAAAAGATCATGTTTCAATTGATGTGATTACTTTGAAACATGATTTTGCGCATCCTAGAAAAGTGTCTAGGTCTTATTCGATGGGACATCTAGCGGTGGAACGAATCGTAGAAAATGCTGGCAGGTACACATTAAGGTTACCGGATGAGGTAAAAGATTTTCTGAAACACACACTAATAGAGACTAACGTGTCACCGTTACAAGAAAGTAGTTTGAAAAAGAGTCTTAAAAGTGCAAGTGTAAATTTCATTAGAGGGTCGAGTTATTTCGACTATGAGAGGTTTGGCCATGAAAGACGATGTGGTGGACAAAATCTTGGGATCACGGGTTCGTTTATCTCACGTAGCAATAGTGGTAGTCGTAGTGGTAGTAGTCCCTGAGGGGATGCGGAGGATTCCATGTCGACTTCAAAACGATTTTTGACTTCAGTTAGGTCCCCAATTAACCGTTTGTTTCAATTAGGCAATAAGAATACTGATGTCACAGTAAGATTAAACGATTGTTGACGTCAAATGATAAGTTTGAAATATATTAGATCTCAATTTGTGAATTTCATCTTTGTTGACATTCATGACATACAATAAACCTCACACAAGTGTTTATTTGTATGTATAAATAAAATTCCTCAAACAGAAATTCTCTGATGTGTAGATTCTTTATATTTTTACTTCACCGGTGTAATTAATCCTCCCAAAGTATCATATTTTAATAAAAATGAGGTCAAAGAATCCCCAATCTTAAACCTGCTTAATGAAACCTGTTTTAAACCGTTTGTAAAGATATTACAAAAACAGGAGAGAAAAATATGATTCAATTGTTCAACTTAGGGCTATTTAAAGTAAATTAACTATGCAAAATATGACATTCAAATATAAATGGGCAATAATTGTTGAAATATAGACCCCCAAGCTAAACGTTTGCAACATGTTGCTTGGGCTTTAGACTGTCAAATCATGTGGAAGACAATCATTTAGTCACAATATCTGCAATCTCAGTTATTAATATTACACAAATAGCGAACTCTAAGATTTTGTGCTGATACCATATCTTATATACAAGTCAATCTCAAAATGTCTTATACGCGATGAAACAAAGAATTGACCGTAAGGTATGTGGCGTCAATGTTATCACACTATAGAGTAGGTGGATTAGAAGAAGACAAATATAACTCAAAGGGTAAAGACATAATAAAGCAAATCTTAGAAATATGACGATTCTTTCTCTTATAGCAACCATATTCTATTGGGGTATGTAAGGACATGATATATGATAGGTAATGCCAAAATCCGAAAGAAATTGTCTCAGTAGGCCTTGGGTTAGCTCGAGAGCACTGTTATACCGAAGGTGTTTAGCGGTGGAGACCAATAGGTTTTCGGCAGTGTAAAGTGTTGAAAAGAATCAAGGGCTTTTAAACCTATGAGTTAATGAGTATATCCACATAAATCGATTGAGTTGTCAATAAATGTGATAAGAAAACAATAATCAGAATGAAACACAACGGATGTGGTCTCCTATATGTCACAATGAATGATATGTAAATGTAACGTGCTACTAAAAATGATGGTGAAAGCGGTAATCTAGTGAATTTAAAAGTGTAACTAGCACTGCAATTTTTATTAGGAAATTTATGAAAAGCAATGATAAATGGAAGATGATGTAAAAGTAAATCGAAACAATTACTAAGACGAGAATGCCACAACTAATTCAAATTAGATGTATCTATGAAAAGTGAATAAAATTGTTGAGGACGAGGTAATATGCAGTTAAGGGTTTGAACATTAAGAGTCAGTATAGACAATGTGATATGAGAAAGTAATAACAAGAGGCTAAATCCATAATTAATGGACAATAGATTTTTTATGAGACCAGAAATAATGAGTACGTGCTTAAGAGTAAAAGCATCAAAGGTAAGAAATTTGTGGATTTGTTTAATAAAACTACTAGAAAATATTGACCATTTCACGCATAAGATAGATACGATGATCAATTTTATCTGTCTTGTATTAGTTGTCATATCTTACCTATAATTCTATAGTTTACAAATATTTGTATTAAATATATACTGGTGTGTTAACATGCGCTTTGTCGTCGGTTGTTAAAATTTATAACACTTGATTCAGTTACTTGTATATGTGTATTCAATTTGTAGCTATTGATAAAAAAATTATACTGACAACTCTATTTTTGAAAAAAATTATGTCGAAATGTTGATATAATTTAGCACATCATAATGACAATTTTAAATTTTATAAACCATTATATTTTTATGATTATAAAAGAAAAATAATATAAGATTTAAAACTTTGAAACAGTTTTAAAAGCTTGTATATTTTTAGTTTGATGACTTGTATATTATTACACATTATTACTTATTACTAAAATTGTAAAGAACCATTATAAGTACTTTAAATATTGTTGTTATTATTATTATTTATCATTATCATTATTATTATCATTATTAGTACTACTACAATCACTACTATTTTTATTATTATAATAATAATTATTATTGTTATTATTATAATTATTATTGTTATTGTTATAATTATTATTGTTATTGTTGTTAATTTTATTAAATTCAATGAGTTCATATGGATTAAAAGAATTAAATTAAAATTCATCATAATATTATCATACTAACCCTATATGTGTCTTAAGGTCAAGATGAATTTATTATTTTGACATTCTAAAATGCTTTGTAAATAATATAGAGAATATAGATATTCATTATTGTTTTCATTATGTTATGTATAATGAGTGACTCGTGTGATGCGTGGGTGCTACTGAGTTTTATTTTCGACCAGCCTTAAATATTGATTATATTAATATTATTACTACTATTATTATTATTATTATTGTTATTATTATTATTATTATTTTTTATTATTATTATTATTTATTATTATTATTATTATTACTATTATTATTATAACTATGTAAATATTTTGAAAATAGTATTTAGTTAATAATATAATACTTAATATAGTAAATTAAATCATATCCATTAACTCATGTATTAATTTGAATAAGTTTCTTACATGAAGATAATATAGGAACAATTACATAAACACTTGTACCATATGTTTAAATAGTTGTTCTAGGCGTTTTACGAAAATAGAAAATCACCAATCTACTTATGGATTTTGTATTATATAGTAATAGAGATATGTATACGTATGTGTACACGTATGTGTACACGTATGTGTACACGTATGTGTACACGTTTGTGTACACGTATGTGTACACGTATGTGTACACGTTTGTGTACACGTATGTGTACACGTATGTGTACATGTATCTGTACACGTATGTGTACACGTATGTGTACATGTATCTGTACACGTATCTGTACACGTATCTGTACACGTATATGTACATGTACATATGTGTATACGTATGTGTATATGTGTACATGTATATGTATGTGTATACGTATGTGTATACGTATGTGTATACGTACGTATTGTGTACAAGTATTGTGTACATGTATTGTGTACATGTACACGTGTACAGGTACGTGTATAGGTACGTGTACGTGTACGTGTACGACGTGTACGTGTACGTGTACGTGTACGTCGTGTACGTGTACGTGTACGACGTGTACGTGTACGACGTGTACGTGTACGAGGTGTACGTGTACGAGGTGTACGTGTACGAGGTGTACGTGTACGAGGTGTACGTGTACGACGTGTACGTGTACGACGTGTACGTGTACGAAGTCTACGTGTACGACGTGTACGTGTACGTATAGTTATATGTATACGTATACGTATACGTATATGTATATGTATATGTATGTAAGACCCTGTTCCCGGGAAAACTCATTGTTGGTTAATCATAGCATAAAATCATTTTTAATAACCAAAACATTGTAGCAGAATTAAATAGACATTCATTTAAAACTTGGAAATCATATTGTACCAATATATTTGTCCATCAATTGTAAATAAAACATAGTACTTGTTCTTAAATTACAATAAAAGTTTTTTTAATTAGAAATGCCATCCACTGCCATCCAAGTAGCTTCCCACCATGTGCCATCCTCAACAGTATCATTTTCCTGCAAACTATTATGCATAAAAGTTAGCTTTGCTGAGTGAGTTCTAGTTTTAGGTAAATAAGAAAATATAACTTTATCCTTCAAATAATGAGCACACATACAAAATAATACATAACATTTGTTGCATCATAATAACCATGTTCATTATCTTTCATTCTTTCATTATCTTTCCTTTTCATCATAAATGAGATTGCACAAAGCAAGAGCTCCATGTTGATCGACAACAAATGCCGATCCTTGTCGGTACACATCATCATGGTAGCTAACCCCCGATAGTTGATCCACACTGCATGGCACATAGCCCACTCATGAATACGGATCAATCCTTATACATCAGACTCACATAAGCGAAAATTTTTTATTTTTAAACATCTATATAACATATTTCCTTATAGAAAAATCGATCTTCCTGTTAAAACCTCATAAAATCTCTGTTATTTAAATACGTGCTTTAGTATGCATAATAACCTCAAAACATGGAAAACTTACAAATAAGGGGATCTGGAACTCACCTAGATACCGAGAGTAACCTCTAAACTAAGCTTACTAGGCTAGGATCACATTACACAAGCTGCAGATAAGATAACACTTAAAGGGGTTAATTTCTGCCAAAATTCACTGCTAATTTCGCTACTAGAAAAGCAGTTTCGCTAAGAGTTTCACTGCCAGTTTCGCCGACAGTTTCACTACCAGTTTCGCCCAACTTTCGTTGGAATTCCATGACTGCGAAATTATCTGTGAAACTATAGTTTCGCAGAAAACCCACAGTTTCGCAACTTGAATATGCAGTTTCGCTGGATGCATATACAGTTTCGTAGATCGCATAAAAATTACGAACCAGCCTAATTTTAACCCAAAATCGTAACTTTTTACATCCAAACTCTTAGTTTATCATCCATGAGGCTATATCTAAGCTTTTTACATGTTTTCATACGTAAAAATGTGACCTTTATGTGATTCTTTGCAACTTTTCAAAACCCAAAACCCTAGAATCTGGGTTTGATCTACCGAAGGGTTTAAAGGCTGATTCTTACATGGATTTGTTGCTCCTTTCTTATGGTTTAGTGCTCCAACACCCAGATCTTCAATCTCTTAACCTTTGAAGCTTCAAATATTGAGTTTTCTTCACTTTCTCTCTCTACTTTCTCTCTCTACGAATTTGGGAGCTAGGGTTTCAAATGAGGAAGATGGTGGCTAATTAGGTGGGTTTGTGGGCTGATTATGGCCCCTAAATCACTTAGGTTCTTGCCCATAAGCCTAATTTAGCCCATAACCCATTTCCTTCCTTTATTAAATACCTACTAATTAAACCTATTATCCTTGATGACTCGTTTTGACTTTTCGGGGTGTTACAAGTCTCCCCCACTTATTTAGGTTTCGTCCTTGAAACCTGTTAGTCATCAAACAATTGAGGATAAAATTTCCTTATATCCTCGTCGGTCTCCCACGTAGATTCCGATCCTTTTATGTGTCTCCCTTGTACTCGTACTAGCGGAACCACTTTATTCCGTAAGTACTTCTCTTTCCAATCAAGGATGGCCACCGGTTGCTCTACATAGTTCAGTCGTTCATCGACTTTAATGTCTTCTAATGGTACAACTGCATCATTGTCTGTCAGACATTTCCTAAGATGGGATACATGGAACGTAGGATGAATTCCACTAAACGCATCAGGTAGTTCTAATATGTAGGCCAATTCCACTACCCTCATGACAATACGGGATGGCCCTATGAACCTTGGGCTTAACTTTCCCCATTTTTGAAACCTTATGATTCCTTTCCATGGAGATACCTTGAGCATAACCTTGTCACCAACCTCAAACTCTATCAATCTACGCCTCTTATCAGCATAAGACTTCTGATGATCCTTTACAGCTTTCATGAACGCCTTAATCTTATCTAACTTCTAAGTTGTGACCTCAATCACTTCAAGACTCCCCAATTCCTTTTGCCCGATGTCATCCTAACACACGGGCGTTCTGCACTTCCTACCGTATAGCATTTCATAAGGTGGTATACCAATGCTGGCATGGTAACTATTATTATATGAGAATTCTGCCAACGGTAAGTGCTCATCCCATCTTCCTCCAAAGTCGATTACATAGGCTCGTAGCATGTCTTCTAAATTTTTGATCGTTCTTTCCGACTGACCATCCGTCTGGGGTGGTAAGTCGTACTAATATGCAGTCTAGTCCCCATTAAGTCGTGAAACCTCTTCCCAAACTTGGACGTAAACCATGTGTCCCTATCCGAAATGATAGACACTGGCACGCCATGACGAGCCACGATCTCCTTGATAAATAACTCTGCCAACCTCTCAGATGAAAACGTCTCATGAATTGGTAGGAAATGGGCGCTCTTTGTTAGACGGTCAACAATCACCTAGATCGCGTCGCTTCCTCTCACCGTGCGAGGTAGCTTCATGATGAAGTCCATTATGATGTGTTCCCATTTTCATTCAGGAATATCCAAAGGTTGGATCTTCTCATATGGCTTTTGGTGCTCTACCTTCACTTGCAGACAAGTCAGGCACTTATTCACGTACTTAGCCACATCTTGCTTCATTCTCGGCCACCGGTAATCTTTCTTCAGATCCTGATACATTTCCGTGGCACCGGGCTGAATGGAATATTGATTTTTGTGAGCCTCATCCATGATTTTCTCCCTCAGATCCCCATAGAGAGGAATCCACATTCTCCCAGATCGGGTTCTAACACCTAGGGTGTTTTCCCCCGAATCTGAAATTTGTCCATTCATCCTTTCAGAGTTGACTCTGTCCTTTCCCGATGCCTCATCCTGAAGCTCCCTCACTTGTTTCATAACATCAGGTGTCATGATTATCTGGCAAGCCTTCACCCAAATTGGTTCGGGTCGTCCCTTTCGGCTAAAGGCGTCAGCAACCATATTGGCTTTACCTGGATGATAATGAATTTCACAGTCATAATCTTTGATCAGTTCCAACCACCTCCTTTTCCTCATGTTGTTTTCCTTTTGTTCAAAGAAATACTTCAGACTTTTATGATCAGTGAAGATGGTGCACTTCACTCCATATAGGTAGTGCCTCCAAATTTTCAATGCAAACACCACCGCAGCTAACTCCAAATCATGGGTAGGATAATTGGCCTCGTGGACCTTTAATTATCTTGAAGCATAGGCTATCACCTTCTCTCGTTGCATCAACACACAACCCAATCCTGCATACAAGGCATCTGAGTAGACTACCAGGTCCTCGTTCCCTTTAGGTAACGTCAAGATAGGGGCTTGAGTTAACCTCATCTTTAGTTCTAGGAAGGTGTTCTCTTGATCAGTACCCCATTCATACTTCATGTCCTTCCGGGTCAGCTTAGTCAAAGGAGAAGCTATCTTGGAGAAATCCTGGATAAACCTCCTATAGTAACCTGCCAGGCCAAAGAAATTGCGTATCTCGGATGGCGTCTTTGGAGGTTCCCATTGCATCACTGCTTCAACCTTCGCAGGGTCCACCCTGATCCCCTCGGGATTAACCACATGACCCAGAAGTTGAACTTCTCGAAGCCAAAATGCACATTTAGAGAACTTAGCATATAACTTCTCGCTTCTGAGCGTCTCCAATACTTCTCGAATATTATCAGCATGTTCCTCTTCATTTTTTGAATAAATCAAGATGTCATCGATGAACACTATTACCGATTTATCCAATATCGGCCGACATACTCGATTCATAAGGTCCATAAAAGCAGCTGGCGCGTTGGTTAAACCAAAAGACATGATGAGAAATTCATAGTGTCCATACCGCGTACGGAACGCTGTCTTAGGAATGTCTTTTTCTTTTACCTTTAGTTGGTGGTAACCAGACGGCAGGTCTATCCTTGAAAACCAGCTGGCACCCTGAAGTTGATCGAACAGGTCGTCGATCCTCGGTAATGGATACTGATTCTTTACGGTCAGCTTATTGAGCTCGCAATAGTCAATGCACATCCGCATGCTACCGTCTTTCTTCTTGACGAATAAAACTGGAGCACCCCATGGCGAGATACTCGGTCGGATGAAGCCCTTATCCAATAAATCTTGCAACTGGTACCTCAGTTCTACCATCTCTGAAGGAGCTAATCGATACGGTGCTTTTGCGACGGGTTGTGCTCCCGGTAGAAAATCAATTTGGAATTCGATTTCGCGGTCAGGCGGCACACCTGTCAGGTCTTCGGGAAAGACATCAGGAAACTCGCGCACTACTGGCATGTCTGATAATTGTGGCTCTGGCGCATCCACATCTTTTACATAGGCTAAGTAAGCGCTACACCCACTTCTCAAGTATTTTTAAGCTGTGATCATCAACACGACCTTCGGTACACAGCACACCTTATCCCCACGAACAGTATCTGATCTACCATCGGGCGCTATTAGACGAATTACCTTCTTGCTACATACTATATTGGCTTCATAGCTAGCCAACCAATCAATGCCTAACACCACATCGAAACCTCCTAAGGCGATAACATGCAACCTAGCAGGGAACTTACAATCTTCTAACTCAATCAGGCAATCTTCAACCACTTCAGTTACCTTAGTGGACTTACCAATGGTTGTTTCTACATATAAAGGCTCATCTAACTTTCTACTCTTATAATGCAACAAACAACAAAAGACAGCAAACACAAAACTCCTACTAGCACTAGAATCAAAGAGCACAGAAGCATATTCATGGTCTACCAGAAACATAC
>BJCM01151913.1:0-17725 GCA_018326385.1 Flaveria bidentis
GGAGATTTTGTCCATCTCGAACAGGACTATTTTGTTGCTTTGTTTTAGTAATTCCACTACCGATTTTCGAGTCTTATCATATTCCCTGTTTATTAAGAATAACACAAATGGTATTCTCTTCTCATGTCATTAGATATTGATTTTATTGCAATATTGTTAGAGTTAAAAAAGCTGATTTGTTGAAGACAATTGAAAGGGATGTAACAAAGTCATGTCCTTTTCCATCTCTCACCAAAGATTGAATCTGAATCCTTATTACATGGGTTCCTAACTACTAGTGAAGTGCGGAATACCACTGCTAACACTTATTATAAAGTTGTGGGATTCCATCTCTAATTGTCATTCGTTTATTCGACTGACATCCCACTTTTTTAACAGCAAACAACCTAATCCATGTTACTAATACAATTCTTACCTTCAAAACATATGCCCGGATATGGAAAATTGGATAACAAGTATGATAATGAAGTAAATCTATATGAATTTACTATCACAAATCAACTTATACCTTTGATTAGTGATGCAAAAATCTCAAGGTAAAAAGATCTATTATTGTTTTAATAAATAAATAATCATGAAATTAAAGATGATACCATACGCCTGAAACTAAAAGTAAGAGACAAGCACATGTCGATTTGGATTTAGCAAAGTTAAATCTCTATAAAGTATGATTGATATTTAACAGCAAGGTGTTTGCTCTTTTAATTGTTGGCCTCAGCAGTATTTATCTTTGTATAGTACAGGATTATAAAGAAATCACATAATTTTCAATATATAAGTATCTTCACTAATGTAGTAAAAATGAAAGCATCATACCATTAATCCGCGATTACGTGAGCGAGGAAGATCTTGAACATATTTTTCAAATGCCTCTAATCTTACTTTTCCTTTAACTTCTATGAAATCAGGCCAGTTGTTACCAACCAATTTCTCACCACTACAAAGAAACAATAATGCATAAGATGAATTTTTTATCATCTATTATGTTACTCCAATTTAGGTGAAGCATTTAGCTATTTAAGACATTGATATCACATGCAAAAAATGTAATAAAATTGATTGTAGAAGTTCAGTATGCTGATCGAACCTATGTAATGTAGCAACCAGGCCATTATAAACAAAATAGAAACAATGTGATTTAATCTTGCATGAAGTTTGGTGCGCGAATCATCACGCATACATCCACACATCTTCCATGAAGCATCTCAGGTTCAAACAAAAAGTAGGAGAAATCTCCAATACAATTTAACTTAAAATAATATTTGGAGTTACAATTTTTTGAAGGATGACTCTTGGTTTTAGTTAAAACTGTTAGAAGATTCTTTGATAAGCTAAAAGAGAGTGTAAAAGACCTTTTAAAGAAAGCAACGGCTGATAAAGTGACAGAAGAACTTAGTTGAAGAGTTCCCTCCCACAGTTGCTCAGCAGCCTTCTCAGAAAAACTCACTTTCTCTTGATTATTTCTACAAGTAGAAGATTTATCTTTTGTCAAAGAGGCTGATTTTACATATTGAATATTATTTGTTGCCCCATCTTTTGAATAAGAACCACTCTCTGTTACACCACCTGGCAATGCTTCCATAGAAGACCCTCTGCCATTAACAGAACTCTGTTTTAAGATCTCAACAAGTTTCAGATATTCAGGAGTTCCCGCTTCAAGTGGTGCTTTCATTGGCCCATAATTGGTAGAGAGAAACTTTATCAGCTCTTGCAGATTAGAATCAACTAAAGATTGTCCTGAATGAGTTTCTGAAAAACAATTCTGCTGACGGGGCTGATTGTCAAACTGATGCTTGAAAGTAGCTGGTTCTATAGATGTTTGATTAATAAGAGAATCAAATCTACCAACTTGCAAGTTCGACCCTGAAGAATTTAAAGTTGCTACATCTATCTTGCTTGTTGATCCAGTAAGATGATCATTATCAGATAATCCTTGAATAGGTTGAATTATCATATTGTTTGAACAAGATGGGTGAGCAGGTAAGTTAATACCATGTTTATCTCCCCAGTTATCTTTCAACATTAACCCCAATGATGGATCTAATCAAGTTGATTTGTAAATTGATTTGATAACTGAAAGGAAAAAAAACAAACTTGATGAAACCAGCAAAACTAACATGCAGCAGTACATATAGGATTGAGGTCTTTCTTAGTAGAGTTCATAGATGCTCAACTTGTAACGATTATCTAAGCTAACTTTATGCTAAGCAAAAGTAAAGGGCCTTTATGTTACAGATAATGTATGGCAATCAAGTTTTATGTATCAATAATTGAATCTCATTCTTTTAAGTTACAATTTGTAAGGAACATTTGAAGATCTTGAAGTTAGATTTTTCGTAAGTGGTGGAGCTCAAGCTTGAATTCACATACGCAGATAGAACAATTAAAACTTTCAAGTACACAGATGAGCGTCTCCCTCCTCTTTCCATAAAAACGATACCATCTTCAACATTCTTCTTACTTTTAGTTTTCATCTCACTATTTTTTTAGAGGGAACATCCAAAATAACTAAATTAAGGTTATACTTATGCATTTCCCTTCCATTACTTTCTTTGGCATTTGACAACTTGATATATGCATTCACCTTCCATTATTTTCTTTGGCATTTGCAACTTGTTGACAATATTTTAAATTTTGCTGTATATGGGTCATTGTTGATAAGGTGGACTCATGTGATTGCTGTTCTATCATAGTATCTAACTGAGCATGCAACATGGATGACTGAAACTTGCAATTTTGCTCATGAACCTGCTGATCTTGAGTTGGTTTTTAATGGGTAGCCTTATATCCGCTGATCAAATGCTAAACTGTCACTAGCATGATTATGGTCTGTTCCTGTGTATTTGTTGCTCGAGTTCATGAATCAGATTAAATTCAGTTATTATTGTAGCTAGTTGATCGCAACTTGCAATCAAATTTTTGCATAATATTTAGTTTATGAGGTTGATATTATCTTTCTGGTATGTAGAAAGATCCAAGTCATCTCTTTTTTCAGCTTCAACCTTGATCAGATATTATGGTGTCTGCAGTTAAGAAGATCTTTCTTTGACCTGAATGTGAACTTTGTTTGTGCTTGTTACACAACCAGATTGGTGTACGGAATTTAAAAACAGAGAAGCCACAGGTTCCTTTACTACCAGCATACTTTTCATTTGTCCTGTTTTAGTCATTGTAAATTTTGTCCCACTGGGTCACTAAGAGATGATTTTGTGTCCCATGTGGGTAATTTTGTACTAAAATTTCAACTGTCAGAAATGATAGTTTCTATAAAAATGTTAGATTTTTGTTGAGTATACTAGTTTTATATATAAAATTTAAATTTAATATGGTAATGTTGCTTATTGAGTACAAAATAACCCATATTGTACACAAAACCATCTCTTAGTGATCCAGATGTAAAGAATGCAACGACTAAGACGAGAAAATTAGAGAATACGTAGTTATATATGATTATATGTAAAAATTCTTTTGATGTACCGGATAGTAGTATACTACTAGTTTATATATCCCTCACTCTGCCTCCAGAATCTAGATATACTATAAGCAAAAAGCAATACAATGTTAAAGTAAGCAAATCTATACTGCATTATGTATGTTATCTGAAGCATTTTAGACTGATTATTTGAGCAAACTATCTCATTGATTAGACCGGTTCTGCTCTGTGAACTTATTTAGATCAACCAGACCATGATAACTTTCATGGAAGTTAGTGGATATGCTAAATTGCTAAGACAAATGTTACCTTCTAAAGGTTAGTGATTATAATATATATGGTTACTTATCACATCCATAATGTCAATAACACTATCTCTATTGTTGATTGTGTGATGTCAGTTCATTAGTTCTTCATATGCAAGTGTCTTAATGGTGTAAATCTTCCAAAAATAACATATAAGTGTCTCTTTTTGAGAGGCAATTTATTTTGTAATCAGATTTCTACAAGTAATTCAAATAAAATAATGTCAATAAAAAATCCTAAATGGCTGCATAAGGTCAGAAAGGATAAGGTATACAGCCGTAAACGAATACAGGCGTATACCTGGGGTGGTATACGGTTGACATTAACAATATAGCAGCTTATGATCATAAGACTATTCCAAATTCAAACAAAACAAAATCACGAGTGACTATATTTGGAAATCACTGAGACTGATGTAAAAACAAGTTAAAATCATAGAAATTTACTTTTGGAGAAACTGATGAAACTAAAGTGAAACACATACTTACGAGTCAAAAATGGTGTTTGGGGTTATGTATACATACGTTTAAACTATGTCAACAGGCGTTTAGGATTTCAGGTTCTTATATGGGCGTACAGAAATATTGTAAACAGCCGCATAAAAGGTTGTAGAAGTATACGGGCTTATATCAAGAGTACACAGTTCATTGAGAATTTCAAGTTCGTATATGGGCATACAGAAATATTGTAAACAGCCATATAATAGGTATTAGTATATGGGCATATATCAAAAGTACACAGCTGTACAAGAAGCAAAAGTTGTACACGGGTGTAAACCAAGGGTATACGGCTGTATATGAAGTAGACATAATATGGTTGTATAATGCTGATGACAATATACGACGGTGAAAGAAATTTCGAAGTGGTATAACGAGCACGAGCCTCTATGATTTGAGTAGTAACTTGATGAGAAACTTCAGTGAATGGTGTGAAAGGTCGACGATTGTCACCAAACACAACAATTAAGGCGTGTTCTATGATTTTTGCCATGTACTATTTTTATGCTGGAATACATGCAAGTAAATGTCTTAAAAGTAAACGTTCATGCTAATTTACTTTTCTGAGTTTAAAGTAAAATGTTGTAATACGTGTTTGCTTATGTTAAAATAAGTGGTTGGCGATGCTCACTGGTTGCGACAGCAGGGATCCTGTCATGAGTAAAAAGTTATTTGTATGTGTTTATAGGTAAGGCAGCAAGGTAGCTTAATTGCTTAAGGAGCTTTTGGGCGGAAATGAACATACCCATATTGTGTGCCAGAGTCTAAAGAACATATTTAAATGTTGCAATGTTGTGAGTCCACTGTACTTTACACTATTATTTGTATTGGCATGCTTGTGAATGGATGTTGTTTGAAATGTTATACTTAGAACTCACCAGCGTAAGTTGACTCATTTAGCATGTATCTCAAGAAAGTGTATGGCCTATAGTAGAGAGGGAAAGAAGGCAGCATAATAGAAAGCATCAACAAAATATCTAACAAAGGTAGAAATCGGCATGGTTAATATCATTATAGTTGAACTCTGATTCTGTTAATTTAAGTTAAGTTATGGAATATTTCCATTCTAAAGTTGTAAGACGTATAGATAGATTTCGACTGTAGAAATATAGATTATGTTTTAAGTATAAACTGTGTAAATTCAACCTACGTTGCGCACCGAAAGCCGGGGTGTGACAGTAACACTTGATATTAAACATAACTACCAATATGGATCATTTAATCTAAACATGCATGAGTGAATAAAAGGTCAAACAGCTAATTGTGTTCATCTTTTTAGAAAAAATTGCTTTAAGAATAACAAACCGAAGGACATACCGATGTTCACAATATGTCTGTCAATCATTAAGTTGGATTAATCCTTGATTTTAATCCCTTTCTTGGTCAGAGTTTCAAAAGGTTTTGAGTTTTTTTTGTAGTTAGCTTCTTCAGATTGTTTTTCATCACAAAATGTCACTAGTGCTAAGGTATTTAGTGCAGTTCTATATAAATCAGATGTATATTGTTCAACTCCACCACAAAGGACCTGCACAGATTTAGTAAATGTAATCAATATGTAAAGTGAAACAAAGGAAGAAGAGCATACATACTATGGAAGGATGTGAATGCTTGACAAAAAATAAGGTTCAAATAAACAGATAAAGATATGAACAATTGCTCTAACTTGAATAATTTGAATCTCACAACCAAGCACACAAACCTCTTTAGACTGTAATTTTAATAGCTTATTTCAACATGAAGACCACAATTGTTGGCCTAATGAAATCATCAAGCACTCTCAAGACGATTTATTTTTATAATTAGTTTGCAGTTCAGAATGGAAGATTTTCATACATCCCCCTCTTAACCTCCTTGAAATCATAATTCATATATACCCAACAAAAATTCAAAATATCAAACATGCCTTTTTTAATACTATTTATCTTTATGGAAATTTTACCCTTCTGGAATATACGCTTTTTTATATCTTTAAATAACCAACCTCTTCTAAAAATTGATACCCTTCTGGAATATACGCTTTTTTATATCTTTATGGAATATACTAAAAATTGATCAGCCATCCTCTGGCTTCAGCTCTGGAGGTTCAAATTCTGTGTCAATCCCAGGTTTGTTCATTTTGTTGATTGCAGTTCAGGCAACTAGCATTATATTTAAGGTTTACTAATTGCCATTCATCTGAATATGTTTGACTCTCTGTTTATATGCAAAATTTATTTGTTTTTTTTCTATAATTTGTTGCCTGCGATTCATTTGATTAAATCATGATTCTGTGATCTTTTATACTGTTACTAGTTTTTTTGTTGCACTGTGGTGTGGACTTACGTACATATGTTGTTTGGCCTGATTGTATCATAGAACCAATTTACCTTCATATAACCGTGTTTTTTTTAATTATTATAAAGCTTAATCTAAGATGGATGAAAATGTGTATATTAATGAAATCACTCCTTAACACCAAAATGGGAGATCATGATTCAATCACCCATACTCAAGTATGCTAGGTAACTTCGATTCTTAATAACTGATAAATCTTAATGATATCATTTTGAAATCTATACAATGTTCACCGGGTACAGTTGAGGCTACTACTAGAAACTGTCCTGCACTTGTAGTATCATCCCAGCAATCTAGATGCAATGAGTGTCTTAGCTGCAAACAAAGGCAAACCCATGGACGCTACTGTAGAACAAGCTCGTGATGGAAGTACAATTCGTGTTTATCTGCTTCGATTCGCTCAAGTATTTATTACCAACGTCCAGACAGAAAGTTTATTGGCATATGCATTTTATATAGATTTTCTTCAGGTTTCTTTGTTTTCATATTTGCTCTTAATGCGACGTTATTATTATATACTTTTCAATTAAGCACCAACAATGAGAAGAAAACATCTGATGAACAAAATGGAGATGCTAATAGCAAGTCTCATGGGCCCTTAACATCAGCTCAGAGTATTACAGCTTCATAAGCCTTTGATGGAGTTCCTATGATGCTTTCAAAAGGGAAGCTAAACATGTTACTCAGTTTCATGTGCTAAGCAAAGATGTACATTATATATTGTTAAACATGCATTATTTCATTTGTAAATATATGATCTCACACATTACTTGATAGAACTGTTGAGTTGGGAATTTATCTAGTTTGCTAAAGAAGTAATTTGCAATTCAGAATTGTACTGAAGGGTGTTGACAATTTTAGCAATTCGATGGGTTCTGTGTATTACTCAATAAAAGGGTTAACCACATTTTAGGCTTAACTTATTTCTTCCATGATAACCTCATGCTTTCTTTATTTAATGTGTTCTGTCTGGAACACTATCTTTTTTCTAAAATATCAAAAACTATTCTCTCCACCCCATGAACAATGAAATATTTGACTTGATACATAGTAAAGATCAAAGATTGTTGCTGAAAAAATCACAATAGAAAAGCACACAATAAAAATTGCAGTAAAAAGTCTTGTAATGGGAAAATATGAAATCAAAGTTTTGAGAAAAATAAGTGTAAAATGGTCATATTATAAATTGTTTTTGGTGAAGTAAATTTAAATGGGTAAATTTGATATTTTAATTATTGAAAATGAATATATTTGATAATTTAAAGTCTGGTTGGGTATATAAGAAATTAACTATTAAGAAATTTAGTGGGCGGATTTAAAATCGCGTACATGTAACATTGCAACCCATTGTCATTTTTTACAAATACTACCTCAAGATAATACATAACAACTTTATCATTATCTGATAAAAGTTACTGTGTGATGATTCCTAATTCTGAGTTCGAGGGAAGGAAGCAAAAAAAATTGTTAAATTCTTTTGTGACCTATTACGTGATATTAACTTTTCATTTGATTCAATCAAATAGTGTACTTGCTAAAGATTTTAAATTCTTTTGTGACCTATTACGTGATATTAACTTTTCATTTGATTCAATCAAATAGTGTACTTGCTAAAGATACTTAAAATAGGAAACGTGATAACATGTTTCACTAGCATTATATATCCATAAACCCTTCTCAAATGGTCATTGTCCATTCAGCACTAAGTTTAGGCAAACTTCCTAAATCCTAGGCAATTTAGGTTTCTATTCATTATGTACTTAATCACTAACTATGTTTTTAAAACAAAGCTTGGTTCTCCTTTTTGGCCTATTGAAAAGAAAAGTAGGATCATATGAAACTAAGGTCTAAGGCTGGATCATTTCAGTAGTAAATCACCTATGATATTAGAGCATCTCCAATAGGGCGTTTTAGCCTTAAAAACGCCACATCATCCGTTTTTTAGACCAAGAACCATTGGGTTGTTTGTTTTTTAAGGTAGAAGTTCATGGAGATGAACACCAAAAAACATCTGACATTATCATATGTGGGTCAGGGTTGGGTTTTAATATTAAAATAATAATAATAATAATATATTTATATTAATAAAATATTTAGTTTTTTTATATTAATTTAAGTTTTGGGCGTTTCAAGTCAACTTCATGCGCCTAAACAATGCCTAAGTGCCTAAACAGTGCGTCGGAACAGTGCTAATGCGCCTGAACAGTGCTCATGTGCCTGAACAATGCTCATGCGTCTAAACAGTGCTCATGTGTCTGAACAGTAAATTTAATTTTTAAATTTTAAATTTTAATTTTTTACACTAAATTATTCTTTATTAAATTTAAAATTTAAAATTCAAATTTAAAAATTTTAAAGCTTTCCTCTAAAAAATATTTACCTTTTATATTTTGAAATTTTAAAGTTTTAAAATTTTCATCCAACAAAAGATAGATAAATATTTTAATTATATTTTATATTAATATATAAGATTGATATTAAAAAAATGCAGAAGGTGATAATGATGTGGCAATGTTTTTAAGTGTTTTTAAGTTTTACCATTGGAGAGGTTTTTTGGGTTTTTGAAGAATGAGTGGTTTTTTGATATGGCTGTTGACTAGGCATGTTTTTAGGTGTTTTTTGATTTCATCATTGGTGATGCTCTTAAGCTCTCTTTACAACCCATCACTATAAAACTTACATCACCAATAGAATGCATCAAAAACGACAAAAACGTGCCTAGTCAGCAAATAAAGCAAAAAAAACATCCAATCTTTAGAACCTTGAAAAATCCCTACAATAACAAAACTTTAAAACATTGCCACATCACCACCATCTTTTTTATTTTTAACCACTCATTTTTTCTCTTTCTAATAATCTATGTACATAGTACACATAGGGTCCCACACCAACTCATTTTTGGTAGTTCATAGGGAAGAACTTGTGTCTCAAAAACATACCCCTCCAATGGTAAAAAACTTGATAAATGTTCATATGATTGTTTTTGGGATGTGAAAACCATCTATTGGAGATGGTCTTAGATCTTTACACCAATACTAGGCTCTCTTTACAACCCGTTACACAAACTTTAGATCCTTACATGCGTACGACAAATCTTTTGTAATGTACTAATGTCCTCTATATGTACTGGTTTACATTGTAAAACTAACAAGAATGTGGTATATCGTATTCAAATATAAAAGAGAAGGTTTCTTTAAACCTACAATAGAACCCCAAAATTTAATGCCTATTAACCCTCTTACAAAAATAAACCCTATCCACACAACTAAAACCTTAAAGACTTCAAGAAAAACATCAACTTCCACAACTGACACCCACTTACACCAAAAGCCGACACTTTTGTACACCCTAAGAAACCAAATTACGAAATCAACCTCCATATCTCATCAAAACCTAAGAAAGTCCAACAAAAGACGAATAACCATAAACACAAACACCCTCACAATTAACAAAACCAAACGAATCAACAAACGCAAATATCACATAAATCCAACGGATAATATCCTAACAACCTACCGCAGCACATTAGAAGCAAGCACAACACTTGATCATTAACTATAACCACAAACCCTAAAAATCACCAACCGTTTACGTGTTTGTGGGTGTAAAAAACAGTGTAGAGAGTGAATTTAAGTCTATAATAACACAAAAGTATAATAAATTTACGCATAATTCAAACTACTAACCTTGTTCTTCAATTGTTGTTGCTCGCTTTCGATTCGATAGGCTTGTGTATCCAGTTGTTAGCTTCTGCAAATCCCTAATTTTATAGTTTATACAATTGGGTCATCGTGACTCTTAATGGGCAAGTTCTTGAATTGGGTTGCTATGAAATCAGCCCATGTTTCTTTGATGGAAAGCCCAGCCCAACTTGGTTGGGTTTTAGATTTCAAAAGGAAATTTAGAAACGAAAAGAAAGAGAGTGAATAAAAACGTTATTTTATTATGTGTTATAGAGTTTGAAGAAAAAAGAGAAGAAAAATGTTATGTGTTCCTAAGCTACAAAAAAAAGTAAAAATTTATTATTATATTATTTTAATAATCTAATTATACTAGTTTGAAAGGGTTAAATGGTAAAATGAAGGATTATTAAAAAGTTTTCTTCCATTTCTTCTGCTTCCATGTGATTTCAAAGGAAAGTCAAGAAGAATAATTACTAAAAAACATTCTCTTCACTTCCTTATTCTTTTCACTTCCTTATATTTTTTATTTTTTGTTAAAAAAATCTAGACCACACATATTTTTTTTACATTCATCTACTTCTCTACAAAAACTTGAGAATGGTAATATTTTTGAACTAGGATAAGAGATTAAAAAAACTATTAGTTGGGGGAGGGAGTGTAACACCCTAGGCAACATCCACATCAGATGTGTATAGTAAAGATTTTTCAGTTCATAAGTAATGTATTGCCTCTAATATCACCAACGCGTGAACTCCTCATCGGCAAAGTGGACATTATTGGTGGTATGAGGGGTTGCGTGTTACAAAATGGTATCAAGGCCACTCATGTGCCGTTCCCGATAGTGGGGCAAACTTCATCAAGGATGTTGAGTCTCCGGGGGTGTTCAGAGGGACACCTTAGGCAAATCCTACATCCATTGATGGGATGGTGGGGCAAACCTCATCGGGGACGATGAGTCCAGGGGGTGATTGTAACACCCTAGGCAAATCCCACATTGATCGTAGACAGTAAAGATTCCTGGTTCATAAGAAACACCTAACCTTTACTATCATGTGTTTTGGCATTTTAGCTGTAGATGAGTGTAGAACTCCAAAGTTAAGAGTGCTTAGGTGGCAGCAATCCAGGGATGGGTGACCCTTTTAGGAATTTTTCATCTGGGTAACCAAAAGCAAATAAGTGAACTCCACATCGGTAAAGCGGACAATATTGATGGTATAAGGGGTCAGGTGTTACAGTGAGTGAAAGAACGACGATAGGTTTAGGTCACTGCGACTTGAAAAAGAGGTTGTTGCATGGGAACATCATCCTCCTTTAACGGTATCGCAAAAGTTAAATCTTCAGGGACATGGTGTCGAAGAAATACAGAGATAACAAAGGATGTGTGTTGATGGTACGTGAAATAAGATAATTTTATGGCATGGTATTGTATACCCATCCCACCTCCAATGACATGACAACAACTGATGATGTGCTTGTGGTACACATCCCACCCTTTGTGTTATTTTACTTTTTGATTTCATTTTAACTTTATGATAAAAAAAAGATTATTTCATATTTAAAAAGTATTAAAAAAAATTCAACTACTTTTACAAGACTTAAATTATATGGTAAAAATATTATAATATTAGCTATACTTGTTTATAATATTTTACTATTTTCTTAAAGTTTGTATCATAATAAGAACTCAGAGTTTGAAAAAAGGAGAATAGAATTGACATAACAGTTATATTACTTGATTTGTTTGTTCTATTGAATTTGATAAAGTTAAAAATCTAAATTTTGTTATTAATGTGGTTGTTAGGTTTGAGATATGACATGACAACACCACCACCCTCATTTGCCGCCATTTCCACCTCCATGGTCATCGTCTTCACCACCATTGTGGGTGCGGCAATCACGATGGCATTTGACAACGGGTACGCGGGTGGTGGCATAGTGTTGTGGCAATGAGACGATAATAGTAGGACGGCGATGCGTAGATGACAAACCGACTATAGATCAACTACTATGAGGGATGGCTATGATGATCATGCTGGCTACGAGTAGTAGGTTGCGATATCATTTATGGATTTTGATTTTGTTTTTACCATTGATTTGTTGCTCAAACACGTCACAAATTTCCAATTCTATTATAGTATTTAATTTCTTAAATTCAAATCTTTTAATCTGTACTAATTCGAGTACAATTATTCAATTTCTAGATTCTTTGATAACTTTCGGTTCACCAAAAAAATTCACGAAACAGAAGCCCCTAAGTTTTTAATCAAGTAATATTTAATACTAACTTTTTTATTATTTAAATGATATTATTCAAGTTATTAGAAATATATAAAATTGCAAATTCTTTTGTTGTATAAAGTCACCAGCACATCATGAGATCTTATCTTTTTAAAAAATAAAGCATTGAACTAATTTATTTAAAATTGATGGCTTAGGTAGACGATTTATGTGCTGGTCACCAGCACATCATGAGATCGAATCATGAATTGAAATAACTTAGAAAACATTTGAATGTAAATTAATGTTTTTAATCTTAAAAAATATTTTTTATCAAACCCTAAGAAGCAAAATTGAATCTAACTCTTTCTTTTAATTGTGTGTTGAGTATAAGATATTAAGCTTTTCATCACTTGCATTATATGTAACTTACAAAGTTATAATAAAACTCGATATTCATTCATAAAACTAAAGAGTAGTACTAGTGGAACATAACAAAAAAATCTTTATAACTAATAGAAAAATATTGTCTACAACTTACATGCATATGTAGCCATATATGATTTTTTTAATTTCAAAG
The DNA here is from genome assembly GCA_018326385.1 of Flaveria bidentis. Classification (NCBI taxonomy): domain Eukaryota; kingdom Viridiplantae; phylum Streptophyta; class Magnoliopsida; order Asterales; family Asteraceae; genus Flaveria; species Flaveria bidentis. The sequence goes on from BJCM01151913.1 coordinate 13,051, forward strand.
GATACCCGATGGGTATGTCCAACGAGTAAATTTTACAACTTTATCCTTGTTGGTATGCCCGACACCTGACAATAGATACTCGGTATATACCCGACGGGTTTTGAATTGGATATGGGACGTACTTTTCATTGAGTGTGGGATTGGGACTACTCATACTCGTCCAAAACATGATCCATTGTCATCTGTAGATCAATATGAGCAATTATATGTAAACTAACATTCATCTTTGTTAAGTTATTTTACACATGTGTAAATAGTCATAATAATTATTTGGGAAGTGTTCAAATACAAAGGCTTCTAAAACTAAAAAATGTAATAAGTAATCTTAACCATACATCTTTTTAATCAATGGTTGAAATTAAATTATAAGTAAAAATTAGTTAGAGGAGTATTTTAGAAATAACCACTTTTTTTTACTTTTAGCAATTTTTATTTTTTTAAAACGTTCATAACTTTTATGTATGATATTATTTTTTAACAAAGATTACACCATAAAAATGAGCGTTTTTATCTTTAAAACGAGTACAATATTGTTATATAAAAAGTTAATTTTTTTACATTTTTAAGTTCATATATCGTCATTGTGTTTTTAGTGCAGCTCATTGTATATTTTTGTTAGTTGTTGTGTTTTTTTGAATACTATTGTGTTTTCCTAAAATGATGCATTTTAAAAAATATAATCATGGAATAACGTTATTGTATATCTCTAGTATGTAAAACACAATGATAAATTAACAACTAATTAAATCTAATAATTAAAAACAATGACAAAATGACACGATGTCTCATTGTGTCTTTTAATCATCATTGTGTTATCTTAACATAATTAGTTTTGAAAAATACACTTGTGAAATAATATTATTATGTACTTCAAATGGTAAAACACAATGATAGATAACAACCAATTTATGTAATTTATCAAAAAACAATGGCACAAATCATCATTGTGTTATCTTTAACATTATAAGTTTTGATAAATACATTGACAAAAGCATGTCATTGTGTACTTATAATTGTAAAACACAATGATAGAAAATAAGTTTATAATACATAAAAACAAAAACAAAATAACACAAAGTGATCTGAAACGTAAAACACAATGATTAATACAAATAGCAAATGATGTGCAATATATGACATAATAAACATGTAAGACACAATGAACTGATGTATTTAACACAATGATCAAAATTCACTCATTTTTAAAACAATTAAAGGATACGTGTCAAACCCATAATATTTTTTACCATTTTTAGATTAAAACATCATTTTTACAATAACCCTACCCTAATTCTTTATATTAAAATTAACGTTCAAGACCATTTTAATGTTTAATGTATGTAAAAACATAAAAATTTTGAGATTTAATATATGTTTTAAAACTTAAAAATGTAAAAATAGATGAGAGTGGAAATTGATTAAATAATTCAAGAGAGAATATTTAACACTTTTTCATTATATATTATTTAATTTAATTTTTAATTTTTAATATTAGAAATTAATGAGTGATCAAGATTAGTTTTATGAGTTTTGAAAATAAACAAATTTATATAATACTAATTACCAACTTGGTTGTATTTAATGAGTTGTACTTCATGTTTTGTAAATCGAAAGTTACTTTGTTTTTTCTTGATCTTTTTACTTTTAAGACTATAGTTTTTATCTTTTATATTTAACACTAATATTTTTTACTTTCAACTTAAGTCTCATTTTCTTTAAATCTTTTACAAAATTTTAATTTTACTTGCATACTAAATGAGTTAACATAGTGCAACATGTGTGTATTGTTCAATGTTTTTATATTGTTTTTTTATATTTAAAGGCTACATTGTATTTTATGTTTCTTTATAATTTATACACATTAACACGTCGTAACGTTGTGCATGGTTCAATGTTTTTACGTACATTTTTCGGTTTTACTTTTTTTTGTTTCACGAGTTATTCTGGTGTCGATGGTCGCTCGCAACAGTGTGAAAATATTTACTTGGTACGGTTTTACGACCCCCCGCAACGCATAGAGCTGAATACTGGTTCCAATATAACTTATAACTAATATCACACGTTAAAACCAAGTAACTGTTGTGACCGATTGGAATGAACATAGTAACCTATTAAATAATATCGATTAATACGGCCCACTATAACATTATATTAAAAATATACTTTAATAGAACGTATTACAACCTGTTATAACGTGCTAAAACCAAATAATATCGATTTTTACGATTGATTTTCAGTGGTTTTCTTTTCTAAGCTTTTATAGATAAAAGTTTGAGAGCATTTCTACAACCAAAAGTAATTGACATATTTATTAATAGCGTTTACGGTCATTTTTGTGATCGAATCATTTTTGTAGCTAATTTTCAGACCATTTATTTCAACTAGTTTTTTTTATTACCATGTTACATGGCAGGAGTCAAGTCAAATTTTCCACATGCAACACGACTTGTCGGAAATCATAAAATTGAAGTTGGAGAAACTCAGAAACACTAAACTTTAGTAGCCAAACTAAAAAAAAAACTTCATTATAATTAAGTAATCAAACACTAATATCCAATACTTTAGTAGTCAAAGTCATACCTAACATTGTCACACCCTCAAAATCCACCAGCGGGGTTCTATTACGAGGTGCGTGGCAAAACAGGATCTCAAATACTATATGCGTTTTAAAATAAACGTTTGACCTTAAATCACAGTAAAACACAGTTTTCAATGTAATCAATGCCGAAGCGTAAACATTTAGAAAACCATAAGTAATAAATGCACAAAACAAAGAGCTCAATGAAAAGTAATAAATGTAAATGAAATTGCTTTCAAATGATAAAGATAATGCATGAGCCTTTAATATGCAACTCTAGCCTTAAGCGTGTCTGCAACCTGAGAAGACATGCTAAAGTGTATCAACACAAGGTTGGTGAGTTCACATGCTTAAATAAGTAAATATATTAAAGCATTAGTTTGGTAAAAAACAAAGATATACCATAGGCAGCTAGCCTATATATCGAATTACTAACAAATGTAGGTCCATAAGTCTGTGTACATATAATGATCAAGATGAACTCCCTTGTATCCAAACAACGTAACTGTTAGCGTGTTTGAGAAATGTTTGAGAATTTAACTTTTTGACAAAAGTTGACTTTTGATTGACCAAAGTTGACTGGACTCACACGACGACCCATTGGTGACTCAAAGTCATACTTAAATAGCTCAAATAATGATTTACATAAAGTTTCATGTCAGAAATCGAATTTTAGAAAGTTTCTATTTTTGAAAATTTTATTTTTGGAAAGTATGACATCACTACATATGTGCAATCCATTTTAAGATTATGAATTATACCATAAAAACTATCTTAACTATACATATAACATATCCAACAATCATCCATTACAGGTTAACATAACCTAGAAACTTTATCATGCCCAAAGTTTCCTCATTTATAACATAAGAACACAAGTTTCACAGATTCACCCAAAGTCTCATAACATGCTCTTATGCTCATTCCAACATCAATCACATCACCATAACATAATCTACACATAACATACTCATTAGACAACACAGTGTGTCTCAAAAGTTTTAATAAATAACAAGCATGCTCATACGATGTATTTTGTCATCATTTAGTTATTCCCAACCCATTCTTAGCTCCTAAACATCATATAATGCAACATCGATCTTTGTATTCAACATAAATATTTCTCTCAAACTCACTAATGAACACTCAAAGCATAATTCTTCTAAGAGTTGATTATAATATACTAAGTAACACAAAGAAAACACAAGAGAATGATTTTCAAGATACTTGTATATATTACTTCTCAACTCAAAGTATTACAAGACTCTTACAAGCTTACTACAAGAGTTACAATGAGAAACTATATATATTACTACCTATAGCTGAATATACTTTGATACCAGCTGGAATCCTATAACTAAAGTAGATACTACAAACCTATAGTTATGGTATCTTAGATAATGTCTTATCTAAGATATAGTAGTCATGGCATGTCCATAACTTATCTTTTGTCACCAACTAAAGTTAGCAACTGTACTAATTGATAAAGTGTGAACAATGGATTAAAATAAGGTCAACTACATGGGCGTGGGAAAACACCATGCAGTATATCAGAGATTTGCAGCAGAGTGTCAGAGACACCATACTTATGTCCACTGGTTCATAGTAGGTACTTCCAAAGGTTAATTGGCTTTGGAAGAACTTGTTCTTCCGAAGCCACTTATACTTTAGAAGTGGCTACTTCTTCTGAGGCTTCCTTTGGACTTCATACTTCGAAAGTTGTAGTCTTCATTTCTTCTAAGTATTGAACTCTCGGAAAAGCAGAGACTTTTTCTTCGGAAGCTGAAGTGTAACACCCGGATATTTAAAAAAAAAGGAGACAATAAAGGAATGATAAAGGTAGCAAATACAAACTTAACCCAAGTTAAAGGGATAAAAGTGTCAAAAGGACAAAAAGTACAAAAGTGGGTGTTAAAAGAGGGCATGGTCGCCCATTCCCCCCATCACGCCCTTTTCAGACGAATTTCAGAGAGAGGAAGAGGAGAACTTTCGGGTCTTGAAGAAGAACAAGGAGAAGGCCGGATTTCAAGGTAGGAATTCGAGGGTTTATGTGTTTTCGTTGAGTTCTTGCTTCGGTTATGTGCTTATGTATGTTGT
>BJCM01151914.1:0-18518 GCA_018326385.1 Flaveria bidentis
TTGGTGATTATTGATGACTTTTCAAGATTTACATGGGTTTTCTTCTTACTTCATAAAAATGAGGCATCCCAAGTAATAAAAGATTTTATCATAAAAATTGAAAACCAACTTGATCATAAGGTCAAACAATAAGAAGTGATAATGGTACTGAGTTTAAAAATGAAGACATGAGTTCCTTTTGTGCAACCAAAGGCATCGCTCATCAATTTAGTACAGCTAAAACTCATTAATAAAATGGGGTAGTTGAAAGGAGAAATAGAACACTGATTGAAGCAACAAGAACAATACTAGCCGATGCAAAACTGCTAATTACTTTCTGGGCAGAGGTAGTTAACACATCGTGCTTTGTGAAAAATCAAACACTAATTATAAAAGAAAGACACATGACTCCATATGAACTATTGTTCTGCAGAAAACCATTTATTGGATTTTTTAAGTCATTTAGTAGTCCTGTCTCAATATTAAACGCCCGAGACTATTTGGGAAATTTTTTATCTAAGTCTGATGAAGGATTCTTTGTAGGTTATTCTTTTATTTCAAAGGCTTACAGAGTGTTTAATCCTAGATTAAACATTATTGATGAATCAACAAATGTTCATCTCAAGGAACATTCATTTCCCAAATCTACAAATGGTCCTGACTGGTTGTTTGATATTGACTTATTTACAAAATCTTTTGATCAATTTCACTTGTCTGATTTAGGAAACTTACATTCAGTTGAACCTTCTTCATGTGTAGAAAGAAGAGATGACTTTCCATTGATTCCTCCTACCTCTACTGAGCAACTGAATGAAGATGTCCCACTCCAAGCTGATCTTTTCAAACAATAATCTCAAAATCAAAGTGTTTCAACTGAAGCTGATCCTAGCTTGTTACTATCACATTCAGAAGACCATCAACTAAGATCAGAAATCAAAAGCAAGCTACTCCTCCAGTTGAAAAAGAAAGAACATAAAATGATGAAAATAATCAAAGTGTTGCTAATGCTGAAGCAGTCACTGGAACAAAGTCTGATTATCTTCATAATTCCCCAATAGTACAAGATGAAGGTGCCTCTTACCATAATGATCTGAATGTCTCCAATCTTGATGTAACCATTGCTGGTGACTTAATTCCAACCATCAGAATACACAAGAATCATCCAGCAGAAAGCATTATTGGTGAACTTAATGAAAGGGTGACAAGAAGCAATTCAAGTATTGCAAACATCTATTTTTTATCATGCTTTCTTTGTCAAACAATACCCAAAAACATCAAAGAGGCTCTTTAAGACAATAGCTGGATTAAAGCAATGCACAAAGAATTACTACAGTTCAAGAAGCAAGAAGTATGACATCTGGTTCCCGAAGGACAATACCCCATCGTACCAAATGGCTGTACAGAAACAAAACTAATGATAAAGGGATTTTAATTAAAAATAAAGTGAGACTAGTGGCATAGGGGTATACACAAGAAGAAGAATTGATTATGATGAAGTGTTTACACCTGTTTCTAGATTAGAAGCAATAAGAATCTTTCTTGCATATTTAGCATCCATGAAGTTTACTAGTTTATCAAATGGATATGAAATGTGCTTTCTTGTATGGAAAGGTTGTTGAAGAAGTCTATGTGAGTCAACCACCTAGCTTTAAAGATCCTGATTTCCCTCACAGGGTGTATAAGTTTGATAAAGCCGTATATGGTTTTCATCAAGCTCCAAGAAAGTGATATGAGACTCTATCATCTTTCCTTCTTGAACATGGATATGAAAGATGAAAGATTGATCAGACTCTCTTCAGAATGATAAAAGAAAGAGACATGTTGCTGGTCTAGATATATATGGGTGATATCATTTTTGGCTCAACAAACAAGCAACTCTACAAAGACTTTAAAGACCTTATGCATTCAAAATTTCAAATGGCTGCAATGGGGGAACTCACATTCTTTATAGGAGTGCAAGTAGAACAAACAACAGATGGAATTTTCATCAATCAATCAAAATATGTGGAAACAATATTCAAGAAATTCCACTTTGCTGATTGTTAGTCTATCAGAACACCTGTTGATACTAAAGTGAATATAGGACCTGAACTAGAAAGCAAATCTATGGATCAAACTCACTATCGATCTATGATCGGTTCACTTATGTATCTAACAGCCAGTAGACCTAACATTATGTTTGGTGTTTGTGTGTGTGCCAGATATCAAGCTGATCCTAAGGAATCTCATGTGAATGTTGTCAAGATGATATTTAGATATCTTAAGGGCAAGCCGGCTCTTGGTTTATGGTATCGAAAGGAAGAATACTTTAATCTCTATGCCTTCACTGATAGTGATTATGGGGGATGAAACTTCAATAGGAAGTCCACTTCTAGCGGTTTTCAATTTCTTGGTCCCAGACTGGTCTTCTAGCAGTGCAAGAAGCAGACAAACATATTTATTTCAACAACAGAAGTTAAGTATATTGTAGCATTAGTCTGTTGCTCAAAAGTTCTTTGGATTCAAAACCAGATGCTTGATTATGGTTTTAACTTCTTGCATACGCCAATTCACAATGACCACACAAAAACTGTTTTTATCATAAATAATCCAGTTCAACACTCAAAAACAAATAACATTGAAATCATATATCACTTTCTGAGAGATTCTGCTGTAAAAGGGTTAATCAAATTGATTCAAGTTCCAGTTAAAAATTAATTAGCTGATTTATTCACCAATGCATTTGAACCTAGTAGGTTTGTATACCTAGTTCAATCAATTGGCATGATTAACCTTGAATAAAATCAAAAACATCAAAAACAAATTTAAAATGTTAGAAAATCACAAAAATAAGTCAATTTTGATGAAGAAGAGGATATATACTTGGTAAATGATATAATTACAGTCATTATATCATTCACTGTGCTTAATTTAAAATTTGAAATTTGAAAGACTGTCATGACTTACCAGATATGTTGGTAGGCTCAACTTGGAAGAAAAGATATATGTTGTGATGAATTAGAATCTTATTCAATGGTGAAACTCTTATCTTAGAATACATGTATGTAATGGCTTATCTAAGTGTATGTGTGTAGTAACCTAAACGCACTAGGTAATGATACTTTATGAATCTCTTTCACTTACATCAAGTTTCATCTCTGTTTTTCTAAGCAAAGACATGAAGAAACAAGCACATAGTGCAGATGTATTAATCCAAAAGATTCTCATTGAGGAACACATCCAGATTGAATGAATCTATAATAATAATACATTCCATGTGAATGAACAAAAGAATCCAATCATGGATCACCGTCCAAAGTGAAGTGAAAAGAATCCCAATGTGGATCATCATGAAAAGGATCAAAGTAAAAGATTCCTAATGAGGATTAGTGAAAATGAGATCTCATAACTTAAGTAACTTGGTCAAGAAAGTTGTGAAAAAGTTCAACCATGCATTACATGAGGATGGTTGATCATTCCATGCTTATGTGTGTGAGGTACATGCTGAATAATCAAATCAACCAAAACATGATAAATATCACATGCATTAAAACATCAACCAGGTATGAGTTTAAAATGAAAAACATACCTTCAATCAATAAGTTCATAAACATGTCCATCTTATCACAAAATAATGCCATGCGTTATGTAAGATTGATATGATCCTAACAAAAGGTATAATTCTCTTTATTCTTAAATCAAAAAAACAAAAAAATCAGAAATATTTCATATTCAAAAGTTTTAAATCTTTAAAGTTTATATCTAGATATGGATATAAACTTTAGGGGGAGTAATCCAAAATTTTGACCAGTTTGTATAGATATTTACTATCTTAAATTACTTTCTTAAAACTTCTAGACAAATCAAAGAGTCTGTCTGTGTTGGTGCAAAAGTTATACCATAGTATTTTAGCTTATGCAGATTCTTGGAAGTATAAGAAGTCCAAGATCAGTAAAACAATAGGAAACTTGTATCACCTCTAATATACAAGTAAATCTAAGCAAGAATTGATAACCCCAACAACAACCAACAACTTTATAAGACACAATTCAATCAAAGACAACTCTTCATAACAGGAAAAACAAAAACATTAAGTTTTGATTAAGTTCAAAACTTAATGCGGGTAAGTGCATTGGTTAATGTGGGTGAAGGTAACCCATGCATATAACCAATACGGGTAACTGTTTTTGTCATTTATAACTAATATGGATAAGGATTTTATCTTACTACATTTGTGTCAAATAGTATACAAAAAGTTTGAAGTGTTAAAAGCCTATGTGGACAAAGTTTCCTGCCACTTTTCTTAATGTGGAAGACATTTTTACTACCACATTTGTTTTTACTCATCCGCATTCTTGAATGTGGGTGACATCAATACTTTTAATGTATATAAAAAATGAATAAACAAGTGCTTAATCTCTTCTGTCACAATGATGATGATCACGAAATATGGACAACTTCATTGTTCAGTCGTATTTGTTGAAGTAAATGTGGATAAAGGAGTTTTACTCTGCCACATTTATTATAGTGAACAAATGTGAACAAACTTTATTTTGCCGCATTTATTACAGTGAACAAATGCTAGTTAACTTTGTTCAACCACATTTGTTACAGTGAACAAATGCTGGTTAACTTTGTTCAACCGCATTTATTACAGTGAACAAATGATGGTTAACTTTGTTCAACCGCATTTGTTATAGTAAACAAATGTTGGTTAACTTTATTTATTCGCATTTGCAACAGTGAAACAAATGCTCTTTTCCGCATATACGGATGACCAAAACTTTTCCGCATTTGCTACAGTAAATTTAAAAAAATGTGACCGCATTTGTTCTGAAACTTGTAACAATTTGTAAAAGCCATTAGTTGACTATTTAAAGCAATTACAAAATGTCATTTAATGCTTTTCAAATTTGAGAGACTTTAAAGTGCGACGAGCGAAACTCACGGTTCTTCATCAATCATCATCACTATTAACAAACTTGTGTTCTATGATTCATTTCATCTAATCAGTCCTCAGTTTTGATTCTCTACAACATTAGTATCGGAGAAAAGGTGAAAAACTTTAAATTTTATGACCTAAAATGTCAGACTTTTGAATTGATATTGAACATAGAACCCTAGGTCAATAAAGGAAACTCAAAAACAGACTTGATTTAAGGAATGATGATCAGTTTCGACTACAATGAACATGTTAACTAAGAAGAATAAGAATCAACAAGTGAACTTCAAAATCATGTTTATCTTATGAACAGAGCATAACAAAAGATGAAAATGTTGAAATCAAATATTGAATCTAAGAGTTGAAAAGAGGTTAAACAAACAAAGATGATCTCTCCAATTGACTGGGATGTAAGATTGATATTCTCACAAGGATCGAATATGATGATTGAGTTAATGATTGTATGGTGGAATCAAACAATCAAGAAACATTAAATGCAAGAAATACTCATGAAAGCACTTTGTATTAATGAAGGTGATTGATTACAATAAATGCTAGGGTTTGAGCATTAAACAGTAATAATACACCTTGAGAACATAAGACTAAACAAAAATATTCTGATTGTCCATCAACAATCACCTCACATACGAGGTTTTCTATTCTATTTATAAGCTGACAAGATGCCTTTTACAAAATTACTAAACTCCCCCTGACCTATACATCAGAGAATTAGTCTAAGTCTTCATCAACATTTCTTTGTTCATCCGCATTGACTAATGCAGATGTGTTGATCTTGATTAGCATTTCTTCTTTTGTCTTCAGCATTAGTGTTTGGTCATCAGCATTGACAAATGCGGATGAACAAACACTTATGCGCATTTGTTGTAGAGCATACGCATTAGTTAATGCGGATGTACAAAACTTGTTAGCATTTCTTTTAGGCTATCTGCATTTGTTAATGCAGAAGAACAAACACTTGTCAACATTTGTTCTATGTCTTCCGCATATACAAATGTGGTTAGCCGACACTTGTCTTCTTTGCAGATTCTTCATCCGCATTAATTCTTGGACTTGTGGAATTACCAGTAGAACAAACATCAACCCACCAATTGAATTGGCATGTATGATCCTTTCAGGGTCCAACAATATCCTTTTATATAGTTTGATTTTGTTTTTAAAGAAATTAAAATTAATTATTATACGCGAAGAATGGTGAGGTTTTTTTGGCAAATTTCTTTTAATTTCTTTTATTTTGTTTGGTTTAATTTGTTTTAATTCTTTTTTTTAATTTTTTTTACTTTTATTTTATCTGTTTAAAGAAAGGAAAACAAAATTAATTTTTTAAAATTTTTAGGTTTCCCGCGAAATTATAATTTCGATAGCAGTTTCGCATGACGAAACTGTAGCTTCGCTAGTTCTTTCGCACGATGCATGGTCAGTTTCGACCAGTGTTTCGCAAGGCGAAATTGCATCTTCGCTGGGTGAAACTATAGTTTCACTGCCTACGAAACTATGTGCTATATAACTCAATTTGCGAAATTGTTTTCTTATTTTGGCACATTCGAGAGTTTAGTCGGTTTTGGGTTTAACCGTAGCCTTTTCATGTGATATTGATTTCCTGTGCTTTTGATACTTGTTTGACCATTGATTCCTATTCGCAAGTGAGTTTCGAACTCAGACTATAGATTAATCTTGGTTTAATGACAACATTGTTTGATTGAGACTCTTCGGTACCTTCGCAGTTCTTACTGCGAAAGTACCGATAGTCTAGCGAAACTAAACGAAAGTTAATGGTTTTTTTGCGAGACTGTGTAGTCATGTTGTCTGAGCGAACTTACCAGTTTCGCAGAGCAAACTTCAGTTTCGTTGGGCCGAAATTATAATTTCGGCAAGTCAAATCTACTACACTGTCTTGCCGAAACTAATAAATTATTGCCGCCGAAATTACTCATCCGCTTGCTGTAACTAAGAATTCATGGTGCGAAACTATAATTTCAGCCAACAAAATTAATTTGTTTTTTTATTTTAATATTTTCTTATTTTTATTTAATATTATTGTATAATATACCATTCTAATGCGTTTCATCTGGTTATTAATTTGGTTTTTTTAATTTTAATATTTTCTTATTTTTCTATAATATTGTTGTTTAATATACCATTCTAATGTGTTTCATATGGTTTTTAGATTAAATGGTGAATCTAAAGTTTGATGAGACGGACAACATTACTACCATTTTGGACGACACTCATCCGAAAGCTGTTGGTTTTAGAGACTGTATATGCTTGTTGCAGAGATCTCTAATCGCCTATGCGTTCTCACATTCCACTACTATATATGACTTACACATCAGAGATTTTTGGCGCTCGACAGAGTATGACACAAGAGCCAATCCCCAGAGGATTGTGGCTAGGGTGTACTGGAAAATGACATAGTCATTACAACTGAGGTCATATCGAGGGTGCAAAGGCTCGATGAGGACATATAGGAGGTGGTGATATTGTCAGATTATGAAGTGTTTGATGCTTTTCGGTCGATGGGTTATGAGGGACCTCCATTTGAGACAAGGAAGGAGATCAAAAAGTCCTTTCTCTTTAAGGAATGGAGATATATAGCTCATATTGTTATTATGTGCTTTGATCACCGTAAAGGTAGATCAGACGGGCTAAACTTGGACTGGACAAAAGCCATGGTGATTTGTTGCAGAGGGCAGAAGGCAAACATCACGAGATTGATTTTTGATTGTATGGAGGATAATGTAATGCATTTGAAGAAGGATAAGTGGCTGCTTTATCCTTGATTTCTTTAGATGATTATTGATGATCTCATTCCTAACATTCCTAGACATGGAGAGGTCAAAAGATTAGTACATATGAATACCCACATTTTTGCAGACAGCTACGCTATCCATCATGACTTTAGTGGAAAGATTACTTATCTTTAGGAAAACATGTACCCTTAGGAGAGATGGAGCTATATCAGAAGGGTCGATGAGTTTGAGGAGAAAAAAGCTGAAGAGACAAGGGTGAAACAGACTGATACGGTTAAAAAGAGGAAAAGATATGCGAACGAGAAGGATTAAGATTTTGAGGATGAAGTGCATGAGATGGCTGAGGAGGCTAGGGTTGAGAAAGAGAAAAGGTCCAAAAAGAAAGCTGACGAGGGAGAAGCTGAGAGAAGGACTAAACACAGAAACCAATCTTTCATTGAGTCCTCGAGGAGGGAGGAGAGAGCTGGTTTGGATGAGGATGTGATAAGAAACCTCAATGCATCTCTAGCTAATGAGTTGAGCATGATCAAAACCAAACTTACCAATCAAGAGTTAAGGGAAAGGCAGAAGGATGAGGTGATTGATGGCATGACCAAGATGTTGGTGGATCAAAACAAATTGATTAAGAGATCGCTTGAGGTGGTAAATGAACTGAAGGCTGTAGCCGGCCTGCCCAATCAACTAACTCAACCTGAGTTAGATGATTTTACTGATACTTCCAAGTACTCATTTCTAAATGTTGGTACATCTTCCCAGGCAGGAGAGGGTACATCTTCCCCGGCAGGAGAGGGCACATTTGGTGCGGAGGTTAAGGAAGTAGGAGGTTCTGGTGTAAGGTAGGAGATTGCAAATGGGAGAATGCTCAAGAGATATTTTAGCTGGTTTTATGAACATGCAATTTGATTTTGAGAAATACTTTGTTGGTGAAGAGGTGGTGAGAGAGTATCTAGTTGAAAATGTTGAGAAGACTGCTAAGAAGGGAATGATTGATGAAGAAGAAGATGATGAGTAGTTGGTTGACTATGATTCTGAACCTGAATATTATAAGGTTGATGAGAGACCCCTAACCAATGTTGCTAAGAAGGGTGATGATGATGGAGATGTGTTTGAGATGGCGAAGGAAGATTGGTTTATAAGAGAGGAAGGGACTAAAAAGCTAACTCCCTAATTCAAAAAATTGGAAGGGTTGAGTAAAACTGAGGCTAATAAGAGAATCATCAGCTAGAAGTATAACCCCAGCCTCAAAATATTTATGATAAATAAGAGGGGGGAGGAATTACTTACCTGCATAAGAGGAAAGCATTCAAGACCTTGCCAAAATGGGACTTGTGGAGGATGGCGGTGTTGCCATTACTTGATGTTTATCTGAGTGAGAGAGCTATATTGCTAGAAAAGGAGATCAGGAAATGGGCAAAGGAAAGATTGTGATGAGGGTGAAACCCCCAATGATAGTGAACAGGGTTAGATTGTTATATCCCCTCCCCCAGCAATTACAAAACTTTGAGAAGTGGTTCTATGATAACAACACGGGGGAGGCTGTGATCAGGTTGAAGAACGGGGGAGAGTTTAGACTGTTTGATCCAATGGAGTTATTGGAGTTTGTGAGGAAGACCTGCTAGTTCTTTATGAAACCCACATTAAAGCAAGGGTAGGGGAGGAGACGAGAAAAGAAGCCAGTCTGTTTATGACTGTGGCTAATAAAGTTAAAGGTTTGAGGAAAGAGGTGAATGAGCTAGCTGAGAAGGTGAGAGCATAGGATGAGCTAGATATGGATGTGAGAGACTTATCAAGACAGTTTGAGCAAGCTAATGCTCATCTCGAGGGAGCTAATAAAGCAGGAGGTGACCAGAGTGAGTTAGTTGCTAAAGCTCTCAAGGAAGGTGCAAGAGCTGATGAAGACATATCAGAGCCAGTAGGGGAGACTGAAGCTAACCAAGGAGAATCTATATCTAAATCCCTCGAGGAAGAAGCTGCAGGAACAAATAAAGATACATCAGATGCAGTGGGTGAGATCTAACCTAGGGGGAGTATTGAAGATCAAGTATAGGTTGGACTCACCTTAGATTAGATTAAGTTTATGTTATTTTGTAATAGGTTTAATGTTATTTAATTTTGAATGTTGATTTTGTTTAGTTTTGTAGTCCAGTGAAACTATGAGTGAAAATGTAGTTTCGCTCATAGTAAATTGTTTAGTTCACCCAATGAACTTTTGTTTCTGCCGGGCAAAACTATAGTTTTGGCAACACAGTTTCATTGATAGCGAAATTGTCTGCTAAACTAGGACTGCTATATATAGATTTGATCTTGTTCATTGTTATGAATCCTTTCAAAAACCCTAATCGATTATCATTCTTGCAAGAGAACTTTGTAAGCAGTTTATTCACTGAAATACATTTGTTCTTTGTTTTTTTTTGATTGTATTGATCATTATTGTTCATATTGTTGACATTGTGGTTGTTCTTAGTGTTATTCATCTTTGTTATCTCTTTATTATATCTGATATTGAACAAATCAACATCTCATTTGTACTGCAAATCGATCAAATGGACGAACAAGGAGTCCTAGGAGCAATGTATTGTCTTGTAATGCCCTTTTCATCACAAAATATATCAAGGGTTTGGTTCTAGAATTTTGTTTCTTGATCACATCTTATGGTCTTGACCTTGTGATCAAATTGGTTCTTAGTCTTTAAGATGAAGTTCTTAAGAATCTTCGGGTCTCATCCTTAGTTCTAAGAAAGAAGACCCAAGTGAATCTTGTGAAGTCATTTGTGTTCACTAAATAATAAGAGTTCCTTCCTAGACTCATTACATAGATGGGGCCAAAGAGATCCATATGTAATAAGTATAAGGGAGTAGTGATAGAGTTTCTTTCCTTTGGCTTGTGAGATACCTTGTGTTGCTTCCCTTTCAGGCATGCAACACAGTGGTCATCACTTGTAAACTCTTTATTTGGCATTCCAGTTACCAAATCATTCTTAATTAGTTTATTTTTGTTCTTAAAGTTTACATGGAACATTCTTTTATTCCAGAGGAAAGACTCATCACTATTTTCTTTATATAGGATGTATGAAGCTTCTCCCGAGGGAGATGTTTTTTGCAAATCCATCTTGTACATGTTCCCTTTCCTAGAGGCTCTGAGCACAATATGCTTATAACGAATGATCACCCCAGGCTTGAGAAAAACACAGTCATGCTCAGTAAAGAGCATGTTATGACTCTAATCACAAAATTGAGATACACTCAAAAGTTTGTATCAAGCTTCTTGATAAAGTTTATCTTCTCAATACCGAGCTTACAATTTGTGACCTTGCCCGTCCAGTAATGTAACCACAAGCATCTCCTCCAAAGGCAACTGGTCCTCCATCAAACCTTTCAAACTTCTCGAGCATTGACCTTTGCATGTCATGTGCCTGGAACAACAACTATCAATGATCCATATGTTTTTGTTTATCTTTAGTTGTCCCTGCACAAAAGAGATGGTTAGTTACATTTGGAAGCCCAAACCTTATTGGTCTTGGGCTTATCAAAAGAAGTTGAAGGCAATGCAATAGTGATAGATCCTATAGTCATGTTTTGAGGATCATTTGTTGATGTTGATGAAGAACTTTCAGTCATTTGGTATTTCTTTGTCTTCCACACCACCTCTGGAAGCTTAGACTTGACCCTCAATACTTCACAAGTTTGCTGACTTCGGAAGTTTTGATGACTGGACCTTCATAAGATACTGCTAACACTGTTGTAGGCTTTAGTACTTTGGAAGTATTTCTTTATTTCGAGACCAAATTTTCTTCGGAAGGAAATTTTCCACTTGCCTTCATCTTCATTTTGGAGCTTTTGAGAGGAATGGTTTTTCATTCTGGAGTCTCTCTTGGTCTGTGGATAGTTTCTTTTGGATTGTAAGGACAATCTTTAGCAAGATGAGAGGCACTCCCATACATGACACAATCCATTTTCTTCTTCCTAAAAGCCTTCTTTTATGATCAAGTCTGAACTTGATCACTTTCCTTATTCATCTTCATCTTTGTAGATGCTGTGAAAATTCCTTTAGGGTGAGAACTTCCTTTAGAGCTGGATGGTTCAAGTTATGTAGTAGTGGTACACAACCGATCAACTTTCTTCTTGCTGCTAGGATGATTTGAGCATAAACTAGAATTCCTGGTACTAGAGTTTAAGTTAGTGTCTTCAATCTTCACCACCTCAAATCCTACAGAGATAAAAACTTGTTTCTGCTTAGAGTTGAAGATGACCTTGATCTCTTGAGCCTTTTTTGCTTTTCTCTTGCTTTTCTTGATCAAGTTGTTTCTCATAGACTTGGTCATCCTAACTTTCTTAATCTCCTCAGAAGGATCGTGACCCTTAGAATTTTCTTCTTCACTCTTCTCAAAGGCATTCTTCACTATCTCTTCTTTATCCTCTTCAGTCAAGGGGTCTATAAGAGGAAGCTCATCTTCAAAAGTTCCACGCCTAGGAGATCTTACAGAAAAGATTGTGTGTGGAGGAGCTATTTCACTAGATCATATTCCCTGCTTATTCTGATAACAAACTTTTGCATGGATGGATGAGGATATTATGTTCTTGAAGGTCTCTTCTTCAAAAACACATGTTTTAGCCCTGGCTTTGCTGATCACAAGCTCAGCCTAGCATTCAGTCAACTTAGTTATGAGATCTTTTATTTGAGACTTGTAGTTTGTATGATCATGTTTAAGAGTTGGAATGGTTTTATCTAAATCTCCTATTTTCATTTTATTATCATTTTCAGCTCTTTTAAAATTAGATTTTAAGATATTTAAGTACTCAAGATCTGGATCTCATCTTTAAGTTATAGGACTTCTATCTATCAATTTTAGCAATACATTCAGGTGTACAGAGATGTACCGATACTTTTGCTTCATCATGATCAACCATCAATGCTTGGTTCGGAGATCCATCTTCCACCTGAAAGCTCCAGTCAAAGCCTCCTTCTTCAACACAATTGTAGCTTGCTGCTTTGGCTTCTCATTCTGGGTTTCTGTTTTGTATTTGGCCACCAATATTCCTTGGTGCCTTGCACTCCCTTGCAAAGTGGCCTATTTGGTTACAGTTGTAACACTTTTTTTTGCTTTTTTCTAGCCCAAACTTTCCACTGGTTGCATTGCCTTGAAACTTTCTTCATATCCGCTTATTGAACTTCTTGGCTCTGTGAGTGAGAGGAGCCATTTGCTGGACTATTTCTATGTATTCCAGGTCATCTGGATGGATACAGTCTAGGTCTTCAAGGATGAATAGAAAGTTGCATGTGCTCTCATTAGAAGACACAAAGGCATGTGAAGAGCTTGTTTCTTGGAATGGGCTTCCTTGAGTGTAGCCTTCTCTTGGTGTCTCCAGGATGGTGATGAAATGACCCTTTTGTGAGTTGTCAGGATAGCATATAATATGATGTTGTGGTTCTATGCTATCCCTTTCAACCACATGGAGTGCTGAACTCAATTAATTTCTGGAGTTACTATATGAACTTTACATGTTCATCTCCATTTGGTATCCATTGAGATTACCATATAACTCTATTAGAGTAAGAGTCTTAAGGTTCTCAGTCCATGTGTCCATTAGCTAGGAAGAGAGGACATAAACTTCCTTACAATGTTCCTGTTCTCAAGAGTCACTCCAACATCCATTAGAGTGTCCAAAATTTCAACATACCTGAAGTATTGTTAAGTCATGGTTTCACCTATTCTAAAGGTAAAGTTCTCAAACTGCTGCTTCAGGAGACCTTTCTTGTTCTCCTTGGCTTCATTTGGCCCCTCATATATCAGCTTCAGTGCATCCAACACTTGTTTATCTATTTTTCACTTCTCGAAGCCTTTGTATATGGAGTTTAGAAGAGAAGTTTGAAGGGATGTCATGGCCCATGATCAATCTTAACCTATCCTCATCAGAATAATCAGCCACTACCTTTGTAATCATACCACCTCCAGCAACAGCTAAAGAGGTGCTTGGTATGTAAGGTCCTGAGACAACCGATTACCATATCCTAGAGTCTTGTAACTTGATGAACCCTTCCATCCGTTGGCACCAAGTGTCAAAGTTTTCAGGAGTGATCCGGGGGGACTTTGTCATGGTTCTAATTTCCATATCAACTTTAGTGATAGCTTCTATTGAGATGTTAAGTATTTTATGTGTTTGAGGGATCTTAAGATGGTGAGATCTTATAATCAAGAGCCTAGAATGCTCTAATACCAATTGGAGGACCATTTAAGAGGGGTTTGGTCACTTACAACACAACACACAATTAGGA
This sequence comes from Flaveria bidentis, assembly GCA_018326385.1. NCBI lineage: Eukaryota > Viridiplantae > Streptophyta > Magnoliopsida > Asterales > Asteraceae > Flaveria > Flaveria bidentis. Next base: position 13,942 of record BJCM01151914.1, read on the forward strand.
GAGTGATATTTAGAATACTTAACAGATCAAATAGGGAACTGGTAACACACAAGAATGATACTTAGTACACATGTAAAGTATGAGACAGAACAAAAGAACAAAACAAGTAAGTGGTTTTCAAGAATGTTGTATATTGCTCTCAAGTTCTTTTATAAGTGTTATGCATATTACTAACGTTACAAAGACCTGAGATACCTATACTACATCCTACAGTTAACCAAACTTAGAAAGCCAGCCAGAAACATTTGAACTAGGCAACAAAATCAAATAGAGTCAAAAGGAGGCTGCCTTTTGACTAGTGACTATGATATTCCATAGCTCACATCCTAATATATTACATAAAGGATAAAAGTAGATAAAGTAAAAGCAAAGACTTAAGATCTCAATGTACAGTTTACCAAAATCATGAACCTTTTCACCAACTAGTGAAAAGTTGGTGAGTCAACAAAGTTGTAGTAGAAAGTGGTCCAATTTTATGGTAAAATACATTAGATAAAAGCATGTATTCAAAAGTCTTCGGAAGATAATCTGTCTTCATATCTAGGCTTCGGAAGACTTTGTCTCTGAAGCTTCAAAAAACTTCACTTTAAGCTTTAGAAGATGTTGGTCTTGGCTTCGGAAGATCTTACACTTACAATATTCTCTAGTGCATGGTGTAAAACTTCCGAAGCATTTCTACTTCTGCACTTCAATACATGCATTCTGGGAGACTTTGGATGTTTTAGGTGCACTAGACTTTTTATAGACCTTACAAAACTCCATACAAAAGGGCTTCAAGAAGTGCAAAACTGCTAAGCAACTATGGGATGCACTGAAGCTCAAGTATGAGGGGGCCACCAAAGCAAAAGAGAACAAGATGGATCTCTTGAAGCAACACTTTCAGAACTTCACCTTCATAGTAGGTGAAACCATGACTCAATAATACTTCAGGTATGTTGAGATTGTGTATACTCTAATGGATGTTGGAGTAACTCTTGAAAATAAAGACATTGTAAGGAAGTTCATGTCCTCTCTTCCTAGACAGTGGACACATTATTATGTTGTTCTCAAGAGAACTGAGAACCTTAAGCTCTTACTCTTACAAAGTTGAATGGTATTCTTAGTGGACACCAGATGGAGATGAACATGCAAAATTCATCTGGTAACTCAAGTAATCAACTGAGTTTAGCCCTTCATATGGTTCAATGGGAATACAAACAACCACAACATCATCTTATCTACTATCCTAACAACTCAAAAATGGACCTTTCATCACCTTCCCGAAGACACCAAAGGAGAGTTATACTCATGAAGGTCTATTCCAAGAGACAAGCTTTTCTCAAGCTTTTTTGTTTGCTGTTAAAAGTACTAGCAACTTTATCTTCACCCTTGAAGATCTTGACTACATCCATCTAGATGATCTAGAGTACATGGAGATAATTCAACAAATGGCTTTTCTCACTCATAGAGCCAAGAAGTCTTACAAGAGGACATAAAGAAAGTTTCCAAGTAATGTAGCTAGTGGAAAGTTTGGGCTGGACAAAAGCAAATTAAAGTTTTACAACTATAACCAAATAGGACATTTTGCCAGAGAATCAAGGCACCAAGGACATATGGTGGCAAAACACAACCCAAACCAAACTACACTGATAGAGCCAACCAGAATAAGAAGCCAAAGCAGCAAGCTGCAGTTGCTGTTGAAGAAGAAGGCTTTGACTGGAGCTTTAAGGTGGAAGATGCATCTCCAAATCAAGCACTGATGACTGACAATGATGAACTCAAGGTATTGAAACATCTTTGTACACCTAAATGTAGTGATAAAGTTAACAGATATAGGCCCTATAACGTAGAGATAAGATCTGATTGTGAGACTTTAAAATCAAACTTAAAATATCTTAAAATCTTAAAATGATTACAAACTTAAAATAGAAGATTTAGAGAAAATAATTTCAAATCTTAAACATGAGGACACAAATTATTGTACTCAAATCAAAAATCTTATCACAAATTTAATTGAATGCTAGGCTGAGCTTGTGATCAGCAAAGCTAGGGTAGAAAAATATGTTTTTGAAGAAGAGAACTTTAAGAACATTATATCCTCATCCTTGCATTCAAAAGTTTGTTATCAAAACAAGTAAGGACTGGGATCTACTGAGATAGCTCCTCCACACATAATCTTGTCTATAAGATTTCTTAGATGTAAAACTTGTGAAGGTGAGCTTCCCGTCATAGACACCATGAGTGAAGAGGATGAAAGGAAGATATTAAAGGATGTCTTTGAGAATAGTAAAGAAGAGCATTGTATGAAAAGTCACTAATCTCCTATGGAGAGAAACGAAGTTGGGATGACCAAGTCTAGAAGGACGAATTTGATCCGGAAGGTGAAAAGAAAGTCCAAGAAGGCTCAAGAGATCAAGGCCACTTTTAATTCTATGCAGAAACAAGTTTTTTTCTCTACAGGTTTTGAAGTGGTTAAGGCTGAAGACTCAAATTTGAACTCTAGTACCAGGAGTCTTAGTTTATGTCCAAATCATTCCAACATCATGAGACAGTTGATCAGTTGTGTACCACTTCTACACAACCTGAACCATCCAAGTTTAAAGGTAGTTCTCACCCTAAAATAATTTCCATATCATCTACAAAGATGAAAATGGAGAAGGAAAGTGATTAAGTTCAGCTTTGTTCTCAAAGAAATGCTTTTAGAAGGAAGAAAATGGACTATGTCATATGGCATAGTAGAGCATTTTGCAAAGGATTACCTCTACAATCCTAAAAGTACTATCCATATGATCAAGAAAGAAACTTTTGAGAAGTTGAAGAAGAAGCAAGCTTCAGAAAGAAACTCTTTTCCTTTCAAAAGCTCCAAATTAGAAAAAGAAGACAGATGAAAACTTGCTTAGGAAAAAATGTTGGTCTTAGAAGAAAGGAATACTTCCGAAGTATTGAAGCATGTTGCAGTGATAGCAAGATCTTTAGAATGTTTGGTCTCGAAAACTTCCAAAGTTGTCAAAACGTCCGAAGCATTGAAGGTAAAGTCTAAGCTTCCAAAGGTCGTGTGAAAGACAAAGAAAGACCATGTGACTGAAAGTTCTTTATCAACATATAGGATCAATTACTGTTGCATTTTCTTCAACTTCTTTTGATAAACCCAAGACCAACAAGGCTTGGGTTTCCAAATGTAACTAACCGTCTCTTTTGTGCAAAAATAGCTCAAGACAAACAAAAATGTATAGATCATTGATAGTGGTTGTTCCTGGCACATTACTTGCAATGAGTCACTACTCTAGAATTTTGAGAAAATTGATGGAAGGCTAGTTGCTTTTGGAGGAGATACTGGAGGTTACATTACTGGAAGGGGCAGGGTAACAAATGGTAAACTTAGCATTAAGAAGTAAACTTTGTTAAGCAGCTTGGATACAATCTTTTGAGTGTATCTCAATTTTGTGATCAGAGTCACAACATGGTTTTCAGTGAGCATGAGTGCATTGTTCTCAAGCCTGAAGCGGTTATTCCTTAAGAGCACATCTTGCTCAAAGCCTCCTGGAGAGGGAACATGTATAAGATGAACTTGCAAGAAACATCTCCCTAGGGAGAAGTTTCATGCTTTTTATCTAAAGCCAATAGTGATGAGTCTTTCATTTGTCATAAAAGAACGTGCCATGTAAACTTTATAAACATGAATAAATTAATTAAGAATGATTTGTAACTGGTACCAAGGAAAGAGTTTACAAGTGATGACCGTTGTGTTGCATGCCTTAAAAAGAAGCAACATATAGTGTCTCACAAGCTAAAGGAAAGAAATTTATAACTAATCCCTTACACTTATTACAAATGGATCTCTTTGGCCTTGTGACATCCGGTAAATTTCTGTTATCAAACTCCGTTAGTTCCGTTAAGTCTTGCATACACGTGTCGTAAACACACATTAGTTGTCGTTTAACGTTGGTGACCTAATAATAATTAATAATGTTACATTAATGATAATCTAATTGATTAGATGATTATTGTGTTATGCTTATATGTTTACACAATTTAAATGTTAATGGTGAATTTTATCACGTAACATGAAAACATGTATATTTAAATTGCCTATCTTGTGACTTGTGGAAATAATGTAAATATTATTATTGTTGATTAATAATGTTGGTATTATTAAGTTAAAACCTTTCAAAAGTTTTTATAAGAATAGTTTTTATAAAATATAAAATAAAGAGGGTTAAGTGTAATTACCGAAAACTAAAACTTAACAAAATTAACAAACCCTAATCCCCCTAAACCCCAAATCGGCCGCAAACCCTCACCCACTCCCTCTATTTTAGATTTTGATCAAGAAACAATCATTGTGCTTTGGTTTTGGTCTATTTCAAGGCTTACAACCTGTAGGAATCATCAATTGCAAGTTAACACACGTTTAGAGGTTAGATTTTACAAGTTTTCATGGAGTTCTTGTTAGGGCCGAACCCTAATTCGATTTTGTATCATCATGGGGTCGAAATTGATGTTAATTGATGATGTTAGTATGTTAGTTGGATTGAATACATGTTGTTTAACGTTGATTATGCATGAATTGTATGTTTTTAATGGATTGATCATGAACT
>BJCM01151915.1:0-11153 GCA_018326385.1 Flaveria bidentis
ATGTAAAGAAACTGAGAGAGCAAGATGTATTTATAAATTTGCTCTAGACCATATACCAAAGGGACGGGCTGAGGATCTATACAGAAAGTTTGTTGCTTTTGAGAAACAGTATGGCGATAGAGAGGGCATTGAAGATGCAATAGTTGGGAAAAGAAGGTTTCAGTATGAGGAAGAAGTTAGAAAAAATCCTCTAAATTATGACTCATGGTTTGACTATATTAGACTTGAGGAGAGTGTGGGGAACAAATCTAGGATTCGAGAGGTTTATGAGAGAGCAATTGCTAATGTTCCTCCTGCTGATGAGAAAAGATATTGGCAAAGATACATTTATTTATGGATTAATTACGCTCTGTATGAAGAACTTGAGGCACAAGATATGTCTAGAACTAAGGATGTTTATAGTGAGTGTTTAAAACTGATTCCACACAAGAAATTCTCGTTTGCAAAGATTTGGTTATTGGCTGCTCAGTTTGAAATCAGACAGTTAAATCTCTCTGGTGCACGTTCCATTCTTGGAAATGCAATTGGAATTGCTCCTAAAGATAAGGTACAGTATGAAAATTTGAGTTACTCTTATTAACCTTTTTTTTCTGCATGTTCTTGGTTTGACCTTGTTTTATATGAATGAACAAACAGATTTTTAAGAAGTACATTGAGATAGAGCTGCAGCTTGGTAACATAGATCGTTGTAGGAAGCTATACGAAAAGTATCTGGAGTGGTCACCTGAAAATTGCTATGCTTGGAGCAAATATGCTGAGCTGGAAAGATCTTTGAGTGAAACAGAGCGGGCCCGAGCCATTTTTGAGCTTGCAATTGCACAACCTGCACTTGACATGCCAGAGTTGTTGTGGAAGGTAAATGCTTCTATTATACCCTTAGGTCATAAAACATGTTTTGGTTAAGGTACCTTTTATGTGGTTTCAATAGAAAGTCAACCAAACGTTAAATATGAAACAAAATACACTGGTCTTGTTTTTGACTTTGCATTTAGAGTATCAAATCTTTTATCTCTGTTCTTTTAGATAGAAATTCCAGATTGTATTAATGAGCATACTAGCAAAATCTTGATTTCCTTAAAGGGAATGGGTTGTTAACTTTTGTTATTGGTATATACTATATAGCAACTAGTTGAAATACTTAAATATTTTTAATTTTATAGCTAGTAGATTCAAGCATAAACAATATGGTCTATTTATTCTAGGCTACTTGAGTAGAGGTCATATGCAGCATGATTTGATATCTCCATCTTAGCAGTTTTTAGCTACATCTCATTTACTTTGATGAACTGTATGCATTCTTTGTTTACAATATTTGGTGTTTGCTTAAATGTTGGCAAGTCTTTCCACAGTCTGTTTCTAGACTTCCTTTTAGGGTGGGGGTCGCAAAATTGTCAAGTGGGTGAGTTGGATAACATGCGAAACTGGGTTTGTGTAATTTTAGTTTGTTTTTAGTATAATTTTAAAATCTATATTATTACAAAACTAATCCAGCTTGTGTTAACTAAGTGATTAAGCCATTAAGGACTATATGAAATTGAATAAAATTCAGATGACTTTCATCCTTTGTGACATGACTTGTTTTTTTCCGATTAAATCCTTTACCTTAACCCATTAGACTCATTAGAGATAACGGAAAATAAATGGGTAGAAATTGCCATCTCAAATGTTATGTGTACTGATTACTTGTTGATTTGATTCTTGAATAATATTGGCCACAAATCTGAAGATATGTGATGTTGGACATTGAGGCAATTCAAGCTAAATATTGTAAATAAATGAGAAGACAGATCAATGTCAAACATTATAGTTATTAAATTTAACTTTTGCTCTTTGCAGGCATACATCGACTTTGAGATTGCAGAAGGTGAATTTGAAAGAACAAGACAACTATATGAGAGGCTTTTGGACCGCACAAAGCATTTAAAGGTGTGGATCAGCTATGCAAAGTTTGAAGCATCTGCCATTGAAGAAGCAGAACATGAAGAGCTACCTGAAAATGTTCTTCTGGAACAGAAACAACTTTGCATTCAACGTGCTAGAAGTAATAATCTAATCTTGTTACTCACACTTGCCATTTTTTTATTATTAACCTAGTTAGTTATTCAAAATTATGATTTTAATATGTTTTTATTTACTTTGTGATCAGGAGTGTTTGAAAATGCTATAAACTACTATAGAACATCAGCCCCTGAGCTTAAAGAAGAGAGGGCCATGTTATTAGAAGAGTGGTTGAATATGGAAAGCAATTTCGGTGACTTGGGTGACATTGACTTGGTGCGTGTGAAACTACCCAAGAAGTTAAAGAAGAGAAGACAGATTGAAATAGATGATGGTCCTGCTGGGTATGTCAATAAACTCATTGTTGTGTTCTCTTTTTCCATATTACATGTCATATATAAGTACGAGGGTTGAAGACAGGTTGGGTTGATCTTTAAACATCTCTATATTATCCAATCTTTTAATTGAATGATGCATTAACTATGATTACAACAATTTTATTACAATAGCAGTATAAAGTCAGGAGTGCAGCTTTTTAGGAGGTTATATGCACTAGAAATAGACGTTGGGAGACTTCCAACTATATTCAACCCATTTGAAATGTTTCTGTTTTAGCTCAAAAGAATTTATCTACCCATTTGGGATAAAACACCACTAAATGGGCTCATTCTTAATTATATGGATCAAAATTGCCACATGTTGCAAAAACTCGTGTCCAGTAAAGCACACATCTAGAACAGGCTTATGGTAGTGTAGCTTAAATAAGACTTTCTGTTTACACTCTTTTTTCTTATGAAGATTAATTGTATAAACATTGTTTGGCCATTAATCTAGTGCTTTAATAGATAAAGATGTTATAATCATCACTGATGGCGTTGGTCACTTATGCTATACTGTAAAAGATGCTTTGAACATACATTTTTGGAACGATCATAATGCTTACATAATATTATTCATTACAGGTATGAGGAGTACATAGATTATCTATTCCCAGAAGAATCACAAGCATCCAATCTGAAGATCTTGGAGCAAGCCTACAAATGGAAAAAGCAAAAAGTGGCCTCAGATGATGAAGATGATGATGATATAGATGATTAGCAAGGATACTCAGTCGTTTCTAGATTTGCCTTCCGGCAACATGCCGACATCCATCTTGACGGAGACAGCAGATCCACTGTCGACCAAGAATGAATACTATTGATATCTTTGCAAAACCCATTTGATTTTTGGTGGGTTATATTACTAGTTTCAATATTTCAAATGATTATGATGTTTGATGGTGGTGGTGGTGATTTGATGATGGTTGTGGTGGTGGTGGTGGTGATGGTGGTGGTGGTATGCAGGTGCCGGGGGTGATGGCGTACACGAAACGAGGGGAGGGGTGGCTAATATTATTTTTAGTTAGTTTTAAATATTTGTTAGAAGGGTATTTTGGTTATTTTCTAAAAGTTAACAAAAAAATTGAATCTTTGTTAGTATAGGGGTCTACCAGTATGTATAATATGTATAGTTAAGGTTTTCATATGTAATTTCTCAAAAGTAGGGATTAAATATAAAATTTGAGCATACTCTAGGGACTATTCATGTAATTTACTCTTTTTAAAAAAAAGAAAAAGAAAAACAAAATGCATAATTGCTTTTCTTAAAATCAAGTCTATGAATAATTCGACGTTAAATTAAAAGTAAGGGCTAATGTGGGCAAATCCACTCGCTAGAATCTCTTGCCTCTTACATGCGAGGTTTTGGTGTTGGATCGAATGAAAAATGTTTAGTAAATAAATAGCTAGTAGATATAGAATTTTTAAAGTGAATATGAGATTGTCATGTATGTCACATTACATGCGAAACACTTAAAAACTACCGTCACAATACGTGCGAAACACTTAAAAACTAAGTTGTTTACATCAACTGTATGTCAATTTCATTTTTTAGAGGATCACTTAATTTCCATCATGAATTTAGATATTATTTTTATATTTGATTGATAGTAAACAATCTTGGCTTGAGTGGAATATGGATTATTTTTCCTAAAAAGATCACTTTTAAAACTCATCATGAAGTATTATATCATGATATCAAGCTGCAACATTAGTAACCTTCTATACACTATATATACTTTATTTTTTATGAAGCATTCTTTAAAGAAGTAAATTTTGTAACAAGTTTAAGTCAACGAATCAAAACTATGCAGTTTTGATGTTTAATTATACAAAACAACACAGTTTTGGGGTATATTCACTTTACCCACAACTTTATTATTTCAATATAATAAAACAATTGAAATTATTTTAAGATATTCTTTACTTGATCATTTTGCAATGATTACATTAGTGTAACCGCTAAACAAGTGGGTAAAAAGGCTAACTTTTAAACTATATAAGTGTAACTATTGTATTATAAAAGTTAAACACTAGAATTAAAATTGACTATGTATTTTGAGTTTAAGATCAATGGCATACTACAATCACTAATGTTACATATTATGTCATGCCAAAATGTGTAATACTATCGAATACAAAGATTTATACAAAACAAACAAGAAATCTGGTTGAAGATCTTCAATAGTTGTAGGTTCTCTTCAACATAGATCTTTTTGTCTTCAGACACTTCTTATCAGCATATAAAGACTGTTGATTAGTAGAAGCAATAAATTGTTGATACCCAAAACCGACAATTGGAGTCTTTGGTAGGAGACTTCAGCAACATATTGGACTCTTGTTAAACAAGAACTAGTTTTGGTGTATTATTTAATTGTTTTAAGTAGTTTCATCATTGTCGTATCTTAACACCCAGGTTCAAATCCGAAGAATAGTTTGAAATAGTTTAGGAGTAAGAATTGAGAATGTTTTATGTTTGAAAAAAATACTAATAAACATAAAAACAAAGGTAAGGTTGGTTCCTCTTTAGCATTGCCTTTAGCTTTTGATCAAATATCCAGATAAAAAAGATGGAGTGGAGTTAGGAAGAACTTGGTACTTTTATTGGTGCCGACGAGGATAGCGCCCATAGCCTTCGAGAGGTGACAATACGGATATGAAGTTGGAACCACTTACCGATGTGAGGACATCACCATTCTCCTTTGGCACCAGAGTAGGTTAGTGACGCTGCAAGAATACTTTCTTTTGGTATTGAAATAGGTTGGAAGTTTGAGAATTGCTTTAAAACAACACTCGTATTAGAATCCCTACCCACACCCACATCCTCGTCCTTAAGATTCAAAGAATATAAATGATATGTCTTAGAGCATTCACACTAGCTTCACAATCCCCATCCCCCATAATCAACAAGAAAATATCATCATGTAAACATTTTGCTAATTTCCTAAAAGGCTTTCACATACGCCTCCTTATATCTTTTCTTATTTCAATTAACTAATACTTAATTATTCGTTATTCTTATTTTTTTCTCCCTCTTACATTCAAAATCATTTATGGAAAATATTAAATAATAAATTTGAAGATAGATGGTGACTCCTACATATGAGAAAAGAGATGGATATAAAGATGAGAATGGAAACCTAACGTTCATGCAAAGTTATATATTTTCATGCTTCCTTTATAATTTAAAAATAAGGATGTGAATGGTGATGTTGATGTAAATGCTCTAATCTTGTGTACTTAGCTTTCCTAACCCCAAGAGGAAAAGAAATAGAGATCCCCTAAGTATAGGGATTTATTATTGCATACCTGTTTATATTCCCTAAGTTATTTATTAGTGTGTGAGCTGAAGATAGAGGAAAAAAATCATATTTTAAATATGATAAATATTAATTTATTAAAATATGAATAGATATAAAGAATAAGATGTGAGAATTTTTTAAAGTTGAGCTAGACAAATGTGTTTTTTTTAAATGACTCCTCCCTTTTAATTCTCGTGGTTGTCTTTTACTAATTGTAAAATCATCTAGATATTAAACGTACTTAATTCTTAGAGAACGCAAAATTAGTTATGATATAACATATACGTGATATTAAGGCTTCTACTCAATATATTTTTATATTTTTATACAAATATCATAGAGTTAAATTACATGAAAGGTTTATGTGTTTAAGTATGTTTTTTTTTTTGTTTCACATGTTTGAAAAATTTCAAAGTCGGTATACAGGTTCAACAAAAATAACAAAAATATCCTCGGCTTGAATGTATGTTATCTTTTTCATGATAAAAATAACCCTAGCTATTAAAAATTTTAATGATAAAAATACTTAATTAAGAAAAGTAGGACTCATCCACTAATTCATCTTCTAACCTTCAACTTTTTTAACTTTTTTATACACGTGTCACTCTCACAGCCACCCTCACTATCATTTTCCCGCCCATTTTACATTCCGCTAATAACTAGATATCCCTCTTATATTCTATCACCATCTTTCAACAAAATCACCGATACCTTAGGCTACTCTAACTGAATACCTGTTTCATCCACAAAAAGATTATTTTAAAATGTTGTTAACCCACGATTGAAACTCAAATAAGTCTGTTCAAGAGCTGATTCTTTGAATTTTGGTAAAGGCTCCTTCCGGTAAGTATATTGTTAGTTGGATTTTGATTTTATCTTGACTTTGTTGATCTCGGACACTCTCATGATGATGGTTGGGATGATGATTTATCATGGGTAATCAACTGTTCAATGGTTCAACTATTGTTGATCATTGCTTATGGCTATATATATATGTACTTTGCATCCGGTTGTTTGAGAGCTTTAGTTAGGGCTAGACTTAAAGTTTGCATTTTGTGTTTCGGAAGACGAATTGAAACTATGGATTTGAGATTCATCAAGTCTAAGTAGTTGTAATCCTTTTTCAATATTGTTACAATAATCTATGAGTAGTTTAAGTTTTTTTTTTTGTTCTAAAATCGTTTGTGGTTTAAATTTTCTATTTCAATATTGTTACAATAATCGTTTGTGCTTTAGTTAGGGCTAGATTAAGTTCAAGCTTCTATTCTTCAAAATGTGAAAATATTGTAGGTAATCTATTTTCTTCACACCGATGATCAAAATAAGTATTAGATTTTTATTTTTTTTCTTATATGATAAATCTACACCATTTTTTTTACTTTTGTTGTTGTTTGACATGGCTACATTGTTATTGGATCTTCGCAGCAGCTACATGTTTAATGCATTTAGTTTGTATTGGATTGCTATTTTGAGGAGACACTTACATGTTAACAAAAGAAAATTCTGATTTTTTTCAGTGTCACAATTGTGTTCATTTGAATATCCAGGCTCATTTGCAATGACAGTGTATGGATCTTTTGTTCCTAGGCATACCTTTTATCATTTTCATGTAGGTGCCTAAATATGCATTACATATTTTTTGTTCTATGTTTGTTGTTTAAGTGGACATCTCTTGATGTTATAAAAACTGATTAAGTCTCAGTTGTGTTTCCAAAATTTAAAGAGATAAAAAGTGTGCTACGGTGATTGTTTTTCAATTTGTTCGCTCAGCCTTTGCGATTATAGGTTGCCCCTCTTTTCTTTTTGCCCATTTAACTGCTTTCATGACCACTATGCTCTTCGGCCTCTTCAAAAGTTGCCAATAACCACTGATATAGGTTATTTATCTCCTTCAGCTTGCATCGCGTACTATTTTTGAGATTTAGGTAGTCGTCTACCTTATTGATTTACATGTTTGCTTTTCTACTTCGTTTTGTTTATGGTTGTTGAAGAATTATTTAGATTTTGTTTATTTTTCCAACTATATGTGAAACATGTTGATTAGAATTTTGGTTAGAAACATGTCTACAAAGGTATTGACTTTTATTGAAAGTTTTATAGGATGGGTAGTTGTAGTAAGTTTGGGTTTATGTAAATGCATAAGCATAATGATTTAGTTTAATTATCTTAATCCTAATAATCAATTACACTTTGCAATAAAAGGACACGTCTCATCCTCAAATTAACTTTACTTTTCATTTTCCTGCCCAACTTTGGATGACCCTATTGAAGTCAGTTGAGGGTCAACTAATCCAGATTTTATCATTCTGATCTAAATTGGTTTTTACATTGTATAACTTTAATAAAACCCTAGATCTTGGTTTTCCTCTTTCTAAAACATCTTTGCGTTCCCTCATATTGATATTTGTTGTAAAAAGGATCCAAAACCGCTCATACCTTCTCTTCTCGAACAAATATCCTAATAGTTACTACACGATACGATGAGGTATGTTTCGATTTAAGCAACAATCGTTATGTTTTGATTTCATGTAGGTTTTGTGGCTTAATTGTACTTTAATAACACATCAATATGTACTGTATTTTAGGTCATTATGGCTTTTCTTTTATTTTTTAGGTTCATAACCAAGTTGACAAAACATATGATAATGAAAACCGTGGACAATTTTGGTGTCAAATGCCAGTTAATTTTTTTGTTTAGTGCCACCAAAATGGTTCTGATGTTCAAGTAGTTTAATTTTGGTGTATTGTTTAACATAATTACACCTATAATTGAGATGTTGATTGAGTTTGTCTTTTTAAACCCTGTTATTAATTTTATTATTGATTATGCAGGTTCAACTTTTGTAACTAGGGTAACCTTCAATTCGTAGTTAGTGTTTAATGTTCTTTCTTTTTGTGAGATCTTATAAACAAGAAAGATTAAATTCTTACAATTTATAGTTCATGTTGAATGCACATCTAAATTAGTGCCATCTATGCTCTTGATAATATTGAATGCATCAATTTGAGATTATATGATAAGTACTCTCTTTGTTCTTGACATAGTTCATTATAATAAGTATGTCTTTTAGATTAAGAGTTTGGAGGATAAAAATAAATATTTGTTATTTGCAGTTGGCTGAAAGCCAAAGAATATACAAAAATTTTGAGCTCAAGTTTCTAAAGAAATAAGTTGTTATAGGCATGAGAACCATCAACCATTAAGTTTTATGGAATGTTAAGAAATGATGTTTGAATACAATGGATTTTAAAAGAGAATTATGGTTGTATTAATTTGACCTACAACACAGATATAAAGCTGCAAGGAGTCAAAATGGTGTTTGATTTAAAGTTAGGATTTCTATTGAGGTTAATTAAATATTATTCAAGTAATACACATAAAATACTAATTATGTATAGATTCTAAATATTTATATTTATGTTTTTATACACACACCTTTGATAGGTACACCGTTAATGTATTAAAAGATAGATTTCATGTTTAAAGTATCCAAACAAATAAAGTTGAGGTCTCTTACAGAATTATTGTAGATGGTTTTGGTTTAATATTGAATCGTATAGTGGGTTTTTGTATTCTTGATTTTGTCTATTGGTGGTAAATGTTTAAGTATAACATCTAACACTACAATAAATGGTTTTATACTTAATTGTTGCTTTTGGAACAATAAAAGAATAAAAACATACTAGGGTTGTTAATCTTTATTAGTATTTTGATTTCAAATTCGTTCCTTTAACATGTTTTTATTCATAACTCATTTGTAGGCACTCCCAAATCTCAATCATTCAGAAGCGTGCAAAGAAGTATAAAAGTGCCAAAGTAGGTAATTTATAACCATAACTTTTCATTTTTAACTATTACGTGTAAATTATAACTTTAGTTAAAGGAAGCATACAATTTTTTGAATAATATCATTATTCTCGTACAATCTGTGTAATACATTGGTTTATGTAGTGTTGTCTAAAGTTAAAAGCAAAGATGAAATAAAACTCTTTATACTTGATAAATATGGTAAAATTACGAACAAAACACCAAATGTAGTGCATAAAAATAGAGTTAATTTCAATTTTGTTTTCTAAGGTTTGACTAAATTAACAATTTTTCTCTAAAAGATTTAAAACATTAATTTAGTTTCAAAAGTTTCATATGTTGGTTCAGTTTCACTTTAAAAGTTTCATTATCTATACTATATATAAAACATATGTGAAGGGTATTTTAAGATACCATAAAATTAAGAACAATTATATAATTTAATGCATAAGATACAATAAATTTTGAGGGTAATATAGTATTTATAACACTATTTACATATTAACCCTTACAATTAGTTACAAATAATTTTACACTTACTAATATTTACATAGAATTTTTCATTATTTACCCATAAATAAAAAAGTTAATTTGTGTAAGATTTCAGCTATATATTTTAATCTATCGCATTTAAAAACTTTTTAAGACTACAATTATAACCTGTGTTTTTTATAAACGTTTTGGTGAAAACTTTTGTTGAACCAGTTTGTATTTTATGAGGTACAATAAGTTAATGCGTAAATGTACAAGTAATCATACATAACCCATGAAGAGAAAACAAGAAATATATATTCTTCATTTATGTCAATTTTATCACTTTATATTTTTGTATAACTTTAAATAAGATATTGCTAATATGAGATTTTGTTATACAACCCATGTAATACACGGGTCTATAACCTAGTATTATATAGAATGGTTTTGAATGGTTGTGAGTAAAGAAGAGAGAAAATGTTACTGTTTATCGGTATATTTGAGTAATCATTATTCAATCTTTATATATTTTAATATTGTTTAAAGTAGTTATGAGTAAATGAGAGAAAAAAACAATGATTAGGGTATAAAAAAGTATTATTTAATTGAAAAGCATGAATGCTCTTAGTTAGGTTGAAGATAAAATATAGTAATTTTTAATGTAATTATATAGATAAAGATAAAAACTCTACTATTAATGCTCTTAGTTAGGTTGAAGATGAGATTTGTGTGAGACCACTCATTTATTAATATACCAGCTTTAGTAAACCCGTGTATTACACGGGTTAAATAAATAAAATATTGATATAATAAATATATTAATTGTAAAATGATATTTTAAGATATGATATGACTGAAATTACGTATCAGAAATGAGTATAAATAATAAAACAGTGATATCAACTTTTAAAACTTTTTTAAAAAATAAACATTTTATTCTAAAATAAACCGTATAAAAATGACATTTTAAATTTTTTTCTTATTACAACTCCGAAATTTAATTACTTTTTATTTTAAAAAATGACTTATTAAAAATATCAATTTATTTAGAAATAACCTTAATAAATAGATTTCTTTCTTAATTTATTATATATTAAAATGTATTAAAATAAATTTATTAATAATTAAGGTAATTATTTAATTTGAGAGACATGCGGGAAAAAATTGGTGAGAATGATTGTGGTACTGACACGT
>BJCM01151916.1:0-30317 GCA_018326385.1 Flaveria bidentis
CCCTCGAAAGGGTCAACTGTATCCCTCGAAAGGGTGCTGTGTACTGTATACAAGGCCGACCCAATCACCTAGGGTACGCTACAAAGGTCCTGCCAATCTCCAAGACTAGCCCTGTGTGCATAATAGGGTAGCTAAGCCGCAACACAATTGAGCTAACGACAACACGATCGTGTACCTCCTGTAAGCTTGCAAGACTTGTTAACATTTTATTAATGTTCCTCTTCTTTTCTTTATTGCTCTTTCTCTTTATTATTATAATATACTTTACGTTACGATAATAAACATACCACGTAAAGTCACATTCTATAAGTAATAATAATATTAGCAATAATAATAATAAGGAACATCATAAGACAATCATAAGCAATCATAATCATGCATGAAACCCATCATTAATAAGCCCTAGTTAACCTCGGTCAAAAGCACTAAAAGCACAGACTCCCAAAAATTTCTGTAATAACTTCTAAGTGTTGGGCGCATAGACACTATTTGGGCGCATGAGCCCTGTTTGGGCATTTCATCACTATGTAGGTGCATCAGCCCACTTAACCACTTTAACACTTAGGCGCATGAACTGTTCAGGCGCATGGGCACTATTCGGGCGTATGAACACTTAGTCGCATGGGTCACTTGGGCGCATGGGCTGTACTTGAAATTTATAAGGCAATTTCAGGTGCATGGGCTACTTTTCAATCGCATGGATTACACTTAAATTCTTCTAAGGCACTTTCAGGCGCATGAACCTTCTGTTCAAACCCAATCATCAATCCCAAATGTTCTAAGTTTAGCATGGCTATTCTAAACATGAACAACCTATAAGCATTCAAGAACCAACATTCAACATGCATAATACATACGGGTAAATATACATAAACTTTGTAAAACCATTTTAATACATTTTCAGCCCCAAAGACGTTTAAAACCAGTAGAAAACCGGGGTCTAGAACTCACCTGGTGCAACTTGGGTGTTTCTTCCTTTTTAACCCTTTTGCAACTGAGTTCAATCACCTAAAAACACCACCAAGCACACACACCCGAGCACATACACAAACACATAAGCACATAAACATATAACCGGGGTAAAACCCGTCATAAACACTTAAGAACCACAAATTCTTACCTTGAATTCAACTTCTCTTCTTCTTCTCTTCTTTAGCCGAGAGTTTTGCTCTCTCTCTTTAAAACCGAAGAAAATGGTGATATGAAATGAGGGTGGGCGGCCATGCCCATCTTTACACCAACTTTTCAAAGATTTGTCCTTTTGGACACTTTTAATCCCTCCACTTGGATATTATTGCTATTCTTTCTTTTTATTTTCTTTATTAGAATAACCGGGTGTTACATTTAGTTTTCTACACAACCTAAATAAGACACATAACGTTCTTAAATCCAACTCGATTTGTGCACCTCTATGTGAGGGTTAAAGTATCCATATTACAATAAGATGTCATTAATCATATGTTTCTAGACAACCTAAACAAGACACATAGAGTTCTATACAATCTAAACAGTATGTTATTAGTTTTTATACAACCTAGACACACAAAGTTCAACACAACGTAAACAAGATGAATAAACCTTCAAAAGACCTAAAAAAACAAACAAAAAACCTAAAAAACAAACAAAAAATAAGATCCACAAAAATTACTACACTAAAACATATATCAGATCCAAGAAGTTCTACTTAAAGCCCTTATTTACAACACATTGACAATCAACCACAATTTAACAATCAAAACAAATAAAACAACAATGTAGCGCCCGCGATGGGCTTGTAGGAAGAGAAAGACATATTGACTGCGGCTGGCGATGGTCGACTGGCGGTAGGTCGGATTGACTGCGGTGGTGAGCTGGTTGCGGGAAGGGCGTGCATGGATTGATTGCGGTGGTCCGCTTGCGGTGGTCGACTTCGACGGAGGGGTGCCGATAGGTCGGCTGACTGTGTTCGATTGGGGTGTTGAGAAATTAGGGGAGGCAGTTGATTGGGGTGCTGAGATATTAGGGGAGGCGGTCGATTGGGGTGCTGAGAAATTGGGGGAGGCGGTCAAAAATAAGAGAAAGGGGGTCGATATATTATAAGGCTTGAATTTTTAAAAGATGACGAACCAAGATGATACGCGAAAATACGTGTCATCCTTTCTAAAAGTATTTTAAAATACGACATATATTCTATGATACGCGGTAATGCGCGTCATCATTTTTCGTACATCTTTTGCGCGTCATCTATTAACAGTTTTCTAGTAGTGATACAAGATTCTATGATGAGAATTCCATACTTGGCGGAAACGATGCACATAAAGAACTATGGTGAAAAAGGCTCGGTTTATGATTTATAAAAACAAACATTTAAGTAAAGCAATTAAGAAAGCAACTTTTTACTGAAAATATATATCATACAAACATACCGGTAATGATAAATCACGTTGTTATTATAATCCAACTTTAACCTGATTCTGTAAATCTGAACGGTTAATCTTTTCGAACAACAAAAGTGGCTTTGAAATCCTTACATTATTAAAAACAAGTGTGCGCTCTACATATCCAACGTGTTTGATTTATGATTATTATCTCAGATGAGCTGAGTTAAAAATATGATAATACTAGTATCATCAAAGAAGTTAGTGAGACACTGATTGTCATTGATATTAATAAGCAATACTCACTTTTCTAGTGGTCTGTGGCTATCCATTCAAGGTTCTCATAGTGTAGTGTTGGTATCTACATTAGTAGTCCTGTTTTTATGGTATACACATGAACTTTTTTGTTACCACAAACTATGAACACATGATATGAGCAATGTGTTGGTATTTTTTTGTTAAATAAGAGTTTGATCTTGCAATACAAGAGAAATGTTATATCTGATCCAAAGTACTTTTTTTTCATTTTGCGTAAAAAAAGTGTTGTAACACAAATTTTCTACACTAGTAAGCACAGTTATTGCTATAATATTATTTCATGTGGTTCATTAATGTTGAATAGGAATGATTCATCGTAACATCTGAATCTTTATGAATGCATTTTCAGGTGTCACACTGGTATAAGTTAGTGCGTTGTCTAAAAGAGTACATATGTCGGACACAGTAGCAACCACTAGAATATCTTACTCCCAAGTTCATGTACCTTCAAAGTGGTAGGCCATAATATGCCTTCAACAAGATCAGGCATACCATGTGATTCTTACATATGTCTACTCACTTATAAGTCAATATACACCATAGATCTTACTTCCCAATAATAGGAAATAAAATATCCTCCCAATCCTATATATAAGTAGCTTGTTTTTAATATTACTTCAACAGAGCGAGTCATACAACATTCGTTACTTACTAAAGCCACTCAAAATTTGATCTTTTTTTACATCAAGACACATGGGTTTAGGAATAATCAGAAGCACTAGTGCTAAACATAAGCCGAGGAAAGGATCTTCTGGTGCCACAGATTGCCCGAAGAAAGGCCATTTTGCAGTTTACGTAGGCGAGATGCACAAGAGATACGTTATCCCACTATCTACCTTGAATCACCCTTTGTTTCGGGATCTCTTACGCTGGGTGGAAGAAGAGTTTGGTTTTGACAATCCTGAAGGAGGGCTAAAGATCCCGTGCAGTGAAGATTATTTTGAAGGTCTAGTTTCTTTGATAAGTTCAACGTGATGTAAAGATAGCATGCAGTTAGTTAAGTAGATAGGATTGTATCTTAATTGACTCTACAATGTAGTTAAATTCTTTCTACTAGAGAATGATGGAAATCAAATTAGCCACTTCCATTTTTTGTGAAAATGATACCATGGTTTCTATTTATTGTTCATATACCTAGGGCTGGTTTAATGATTTTGGAGGTTCTAAACAAGATAAAAATCTTTATTTATTTATTTATCCAAATAGGTCGACTGGTTTGTTAAAGAAAACAATGTCCTATGATAAAGTATCAATGAATTGGATTAGACTTTAAATATATAGCATACTAATGTGGAAAGAAGTAAAGTTGGGAAAGACGCAAGGCGGATTCGTAGTAAAGTTGTAATGACCGCCTAGTTATATGCAGAAAAAAATAAAATTTTAGTTAAGTATGTAAACAAAAGAAAATTAGATTTATTAATTTATTATTATTTTTTAAGTTGGGTGATTTTAACATGGAAGAAAATTAGATGTTAAGCCTAGGGGGCTTGTTCTCTTGAACCACTCTAGTATGTCACATAAAATGGTAAGAGAATAAAAATAAATACAAAACATGTAACAACAAAAAGTAAATACAAAAGAATTAAAAATATTATTAAAAACATGTATAAAATAAAATGTGAAGGTACCAAGGTTGAACTTGGGGCTCTTAAGCCAATATGTGTGTATAAGTGTTAACACCAATTTATGGTACCGGACCGGTGGTAGGATCACATGCAAGCCACGATTGGATCAGATAACTAATTTTAGCTTTCTGGAAATTACCATGTGTATTAAGGGTTTGGATGCCAGTGTTAAACCCAAAATGGGTGCCTCAGCGGAAAGGTGTGCCCGTTGACTGTCAACCCACCTTGGTTCAAGTGCTAGGGTTTAGTGTTAGTTCTAGAATTTGTTAGAGTTTTTTTTTTCAGTTTTTTATAATATATAAATATTTCGTGGACTATAAATGTAGTTTAATAGATACTAAATCATAATTCATACTTAACATATAAAATAATATAAGATCAGAATTAAATAACTCATGTATGTCTCATCTTCTACTTAACTATATCGTCGTTCTTATGAAATGATATTAAATTTGGTGTGTTGCTTTGCGTGGAAAGAATTCCCTATTTAGATATAAGAAAGGCTAAGAACTAAGAACGAATTAGTGTGCAAGTGGATTGTGATAATATTAACATTATCAACGATAATAAATGTTGTTATATTATTAATGATATTACCAAGATAGTATTACACTAACGGTAATTAAGGAATGCATTAATCCATTGAAACCACATACATAGTTATTTGGGTAATTTTGTTCGTACACCAGTTTATGTGTTTATATAACTATCGATGCATTGTTGAGTAATTCTTGGTTAGGTACAACATTCAGGAGTTGCTTGGTTATTGTTCAAATGGCTGGTAAATGTTTATTTCATTTAGAAATGACAAGACATCTATATATATACTCAAGAATTCAAAACTAGATATAGATGGACTTTGATCAATGGGACAAAGTGCATCCGATTATCTTCTTCGGAAGAACACTTTTCTAGGATGAAATCAAGGGACCCTGTTGGAAGATCAAAGATATGCGGATGAACAACATGCATTCCAATAAGTCTATCAAGTGAAGACTCATACGGAATGCAAAACTCCTACGGAAGGCAAAATTCCTACGGATGACTAACCATCTACGGAAGACCAACACGTGCATGTACTTCACCAAGTACATCAAGTCAACAAGTCAAACACTAAGTGATGTCATAAAGTGAACTTTTACGGACGACTTTAACTCAGTTAGAGAATGTCACGTCATAACATTCTCTGAGTAAGTTTCTTACTTCGATAAGAAAGTTATTGATTCCAAGAGATTTACTATTACCCTACAGTAAATCCCTGAGCTTATAAATACAACGTATAGTCTCACACTTTGAGAGACGACTGAATACCTATCAATACATCGATCAATACAATCAATCAATCACAAAACCCTAGCAGCCGCCACATCAATTACACCAAAATCATTAATAGAATCATAGCAAACATCATCATCAGCAATTACTATTTGATCATTTATAACCATTAATCTCTTTTTAGTGAAATACTTTTAAATCAAATTATGTTCATTCATTAATTGCACTTAATGTTTTGTTCTTCATTATTACTTTCTATTGCATTTGTTATATTATATTCCATCAATTGAACAACGATTAGTGATAATTTCATGATTATTATTCGAACTCAATCTAACACTGATAATTCCTGATTACGATCCTTGGATTCATAGGTGGTATCGGAGCCAAGTGCTCATTGATTTAGATCGATTGACCTATCAACTTTAGAATTGTTTAATTGATTGTCTATATCATTAGATCTATTAGTTTTTTGTTTAGATCTATTAATTTTGAGTAAAATTGCTTTAAAGTGTTCATAACATCTTGAGAGTTTATAACTCTAATTCAAGGTTGTTATAGAATAAACTGATCAACATACAAGTTGACTTAGACTAGTCAATAGCTAAGAAATGCATTATACTTAATGATTTGGTGTAAATCAATTTAAAACTATCAAACTGTGATTCATCATTCAACGAGTATTGTTACGTTGCTCGGTTAACATTGATCTACATTCACATTAATTGATACGTAGATCTGTGTTATTGATTGATAATCAACAATTTTTTAATTCAATTGAACAAAATATATCAACAAACATCCCTGATTTGATATTAATAATCATTAAAAGGATTGACTGATTTGTGACTTCAACCACTTAGTTATTCAATAATCAAGTGTTTATCATTAATCAGTTCATTCACAAAAGGAATCCTGTTTTAGTTGAACGTTAATATTTTGACTAAGATAAGTAATTATTTTGGAGGATCATCATACAGTTGGAAACCAAAGTGGATTTTTAATCCTAGAAAATCAAATTAAGAAATCATGTGAATTACACTGATTCTGATTTTTGGACATCAATAACCGAAGGTCCTTATATTTCACCAGCTTTTGGGGCGGATTATAAAGACAATAATCAACCCATAAATACAAAAGATCTATCACCCGAGGATGTTAAAAAGGTTAAAGTCGATATTAGAACATACAGTTTACTCAGTATGGCTTTACTTGAAGATATACTAATCAAGTGTGAGAACTACAAAACACAAATTCCTTATAAAAGATACTTCACACTCTCTGTGAAGGGAGTGATGACATCAGGAGCATAAGGAAGGATACTCTTCGCTCCCAATATGAAACATTTTATCATATTGAGGGTGAATCAGTTCCTCAACAACTTCACAGGTTTATGAAGTTGGTAACCGAGATGAACATCTTTGAATTAAAGTATAGCAATGAGGAGTTAAAGAAAGAGATGATCCACACTTTGCCTGAAAATTGGAAGCAATAAATATCAATGTTCAAGAACACCCTTGAACTAAAAACCATTGGTTTAGATACATTGGTGGCTAAAGTAGAAGCTCTTGAAATGGATGAAAAGTCAAAAAACAAGAGTGTGAGAACTCATATCACTCCTTATCAATTTAAAGAAACTAAAAGTGTTGAAAGTGCTTTTATTTCTAATCATGATAATGACAAATCTTTTACTTTGGGTGAAGATGAGGAGAGTTAAATTTTATTCATCAAATCCTACAAAAACATCCTCTCAAAGTAAGCCAACAAAAGAGAAAGGGAGATATGATGAAATGAAAGATTCATCTACATCATCAGCCAAGTCTTCCTCTAACAACAATCAAGCAGAGCCCATCATTGTGATTCCGGACTTTAAAGAACAAAAAGCAACATTTGCAGCTTTTAGCTCAAGCTTTGAAGCTTATTTGGGCAGTACTCTAACACTTTCTAACATCTGCCAATAAGATTTAGAAGAACTTTATCTAGATGAAGTAGAGGAAATAGATCTTCAATGGTAACTGGCAATGATTGTATATAGAGCCAAGCAGTACTTGAGAAGGAACAAAAATGTAGATTAATGATGTTCCTACTTTATGTGCTCAAATATAAAAGTCTTTCATGTCTTACACATGTGTAATGTAATGGTTGAATGAAATATAATATATGGTTGATATTTATTAATGTTTAATTATTTCATATTATTATTGTGTTAAGTATAATTCATATGTATGAACTTATTATATACGTTTGAGGTTGTTGTGCATAGTTCTTAGTCAATAATGATTGAGAAATGTGTTCAACCTAGTCAGGTGAGTATTCATGCTAATGGAGCATCCATACGCATGAGTATATCATGCTTATGGACCAGTCGCACGACTGAACTAGGAGACTAGATTAGTCGTATGATTGAGACATAAGATTGACTCAGTCGCACGACTGAGCCTTTAGTCATGCGTATGACTCAGTAGCATGCTTCAGTCGCACGACTAAACCATGCTAATGGTTTAGTTATACAAATGGAAACTACAAACCAATAAATACCACTTAATTCGTGGAAAAACAAAAAAAAAGACTTCATAACTTTTCAGAATAGTTGAAACACTTGGAAAACCCTAGCCGTCCAGAACATCCAAGACAACCAATCCAACTTCAAAGTTCATTCTTGATCGATTCCTACTCATTCTTAATATTTAGTTCATTCTTATATCCATCTGGTTAACATTCTAACTGATTGGATTGCCATTCAAATAGGATTCCGCACTATTTGATCTGGTCTCACGTAGAATCTGTTAGTATTCCGTACGTACATGGTCCCGACGAGTGGTATCAGAGCTTTGGCTCTTGATTTTGCGTGGTTTCGATTAGTTTTGGTGTTAAAACTCACGTTTTAATTCAAAAGAGTCACCACGTTGGTTCTAAAGGCGTTTTTGATGTTTGCATGCATTAAAGTTTCGTTTTTTCAATATACGACAGATAAGGGTTCCTGAAAAATTCATATTTTGTGTCAAAGTGTAAAAAATTCAATTTTTTAAACACAACAGCCTTCAGTCACACGAATAACCCATTCGTATGATTGAACTCATTCGTATACTCCATCCGCATGACTGAACTCAGTCGTATCCCTCATTCGCACAATAGAACAACTCTAGTCGCACGACTGAACTCAGTCGCAGGCTCAATCGCACGACTGAACTCAGTCGTATGGTTCAATCGCACGATTGAACCAGTTTGATAAAAAACAGTTTAAGTTCCAAATGTCATCTCTTATAAACAACTCTAATGTATATGTTTCTTGTGTTGTAGTAACATGACTGATAGATGGATGATGAGAACCAAGCACAATATATGTGCTCATCTTGATGTTACCTCCAGGAACACCGATGAGTTCACTGGGATTATAGCCTTTCTACGTAGGTTGAGGATCTACAAGGCTATCTCTGCTCCTTGCACACCCTACCGGTCTCTACGACAGGCCTTCTGGGAAGGTGCTTTAGTTGACAGATCCGTTGAGCCTCACTGCATTAGGTGCTTTATCCTCGGGTAGGAGATAGAGATCACTGAGGAAGATCTGAGGAGGGTCTTGGACTTGGGTGAGGATGGTGCCTACCCAACCAACCTGCATCCCCTGACTGTTCGGGGATGCTTTCTATGGATAAAGTACGTTGGGCTATCTTGACTGTTTCATTACCTTTAACCTTTTTCTTTGACGTGAAAAGTTCTTTTAAAAATTTAGCATACCTAGGAACTTGTTTTATAACATCAAGTAATGGTATATTTACCTTTACCTTACGAAATATCTCCATAAATTATTGTTCTTCCCTTTGTTTTGTGTACCTTTTAGTCTTGAAGGGAATGGAGGTGGAGGAGTGTACTTTGCCTTAACTTTATCGGGTTTTGACTTGTCCTTTTTTTCCACGTCATTCTTCTCAACCATAATATTTTCTTCCTCCTGACCATCATAGCTCTTCATATTACTTAAGGTAATTGACCAAGCATATGATTTGTTTTAGTTTATACTGGTAACTTACCTTGGGACTCTATCTTGCTTACCAAATTAGCCAATTGAGCCATTTGTTGTTCTATGTTCTTAATGCTAGCTTTTGTTTCTTTTTGAAATGTATGTGTCTTGGTTAAAAACAAAATTTATAATCTCTTCTAAAGACATCCCTAAGTTCGCTGCTTGTTGTTATCGAGGCTGGAAGTTTTGTTGATTGTTTTGCATCTGAAATGGATGTCTTTGATGGAATTATGGGGGTCTTTGTAGATAAACAAAATTGGTGCTTTCCCCAATTTTGATTATTTCTAGGTTGTTCATAATATCTTGAAATATACCCCATATAACTCATATCGCTTATGCCTCTTCAACATCTTATTGAAGTGTACGACAAATATCAGTGGGGTGTCCAAATTGTAATCATATTCCACACACTCGAGGTTTTTGTTCAACTTCCTTACTTTTTGTGATTTGCATTACAACTTTAGTCAATTCAGCAAGTTAGACTATCAATGTGAGGGGTGCTCACTTCTTTAACCACTCAAGGTACATTATCATACCATCCATCTTTCTCTGAGGTATATTTGGTATCTTCAACTATAGAAATTATCAAGTCTCTAATTTGAGTTGGTGTTTTGTCAAATAAATCTCCCCTACTAGATGCATTTATCAAATGTCTCTCTAGTGGTGCTAACCCTTCGCAAAAAGTATTAAAGTAGTTGATGTTCGGAGATGCCATGTTGTGGGCATCAAGCACATAGTGTATGGTTTCATATAAGGCTGATGCAACCCAAAACATCCAAACAATCTATCTTGCATGCATGCACAAAGTGCTGAAGTAGAATGCTTCAGAAGTTTCACATTCTGCATTAGAAAACATTCTAAGTGTGAAATCTTCCGAAGCCAAGACCAATATCTTCCAAAGCCAAATATGAAGTCTTCTGAAGCTTCAGAGACAGTCTTCCAAATCCAGTTTATGAAGACATATTTCTTCCGAAGACTTTTAAGTACATGCTATTATCTAATGTACTTTTACCAAAAGGCAGGATCACCTTTCCGTCGTAACTCTGTTTGACTCACCAACTTTCACAAGTTGGTAAAAAGATCCATGCTTTTGGTATACTTTCTACTTTATGTACTTTTATCCTTTTTGTAATACATTAGGATGTGAGCTATGACATGTCATAGTGACAAGTCAAAAGGCATTCTTGCTTTTGACTCTACATTGATTTTGTTGTTGTCTAGATCATGTATCTAGCTGGCCTTTAAAGTATGGTCAGTTGTAGGATGTAGTATAAAGTATCCCTAGTCCGTTGTATCTTTTCTTATGCTTTGTAAACACTTATAAGGAACTAGAGATCAATATACATTATTCTTGAAAACCAAACACTTGTTTTATTTGTTCTTGTTCTGTCTCTTAGTTACTTGTGTTTCTTCGTTTCATTACAACTGGTTTCAAGTTCCCCATTTGATCTCTTAAGTGTTCTAAATTAATCTCTCCTCATTCGATGTTATGTTGTAAGTGACCAAACCCATCAAACGGTCCTGCGCATAGCTTCTTGAATCTCTCCTAATAAGTATGCAAAGCTTCTCTTTTTGCTTGTTTAATCCTAATGATCTCCTTGCGTTGAATAAAGGCTTTAACTTCTGGGAAGTACTTGTCTAAGAACAATTTTGCAAGATCATTCCATGTGTTTACCGATCCCGATGGTAGGTAATATAACCATTCTTTAGCAGACTCTTGCATTGCGAAAGGGAATGCCCTAAGAAATTTATGATGGTCTTCGTACTCAAGGCCTCGAAAGAGTGGTAACAAGTGGATGAGGCTGGATTTCATCTCAAAGTTCACCGTAGCGGGGTAGTTGGGTAACATCATGGGTTACCTATTGTCTAAGGGATTGTTCAGCTGGAGCTACCATAATTAGTTTAGGTAAGGGTGGTTCTTGATGGGTAGGTGATAATGGTGGGTGGTGGTTGTTTGTGAAGGTTGTGGTGATTCAGTTTTGGATTTTGATTCACTTGACAAGGGTATATCTTGCCAAATGTTGGTGACTGGAGGTGAAGTAATAGGTGTTGGTGAACTTGCTAAGTTCTTTCGGAGTTCCTCTTGTTTCCTTAACTTTTTGCGTTTTTTCTAACTCCGAATCAATCTCGAGTGGTGTACCTATATGAAAAGATCTTGGCATAAAATGATTAGAATCATCGTATCCCCGGTAATCGTCGTATCCCTAGTAATCATCATATCCTCGTGTTAAGGTTCTGCCAGAAAAACAAAAGTTAACATTTTTTGGCATTTTTTAGTTATGAAAAAGAATTACTAAAAAAGTTAATAAATTGTGAAGAAATTAAAATTCAAATATGAACACTAATTCCAACACTAAGTTAAATTTTTTTATTCGATTTAGCTTACTAATATTAATGATTATGGTTCAATTACTATTTTTAATGGATGATATGTATCGATACTAGACATCACACGGTTCAGATATCCATTTTGTCTAATGTCTAATCAATCGTAGTGTCTGATATCAAAAATCAAAACTTGATTAGGGTTTTAAATATTGAAGAATCTTTTTTGAATTATTAATAAAATGACCAATTTTACTAACAATCTAATGTATACCAGATTAGATTCGAATTTAAAATCAAGAATCAAACAAACAAACTATCAAAATAAAACATCTTTTTGAAGCTTCACATAAGTTCAAACTAAATCTAAAGAATTTAACCCTAATGTTGAAACTAAAATGCTCTAGCTAGTTAATGTTTAAACATATAAGAAAACTAACAAAATAAAACCAAAATAAATTATTCCTCAATTATGAAAAATCATATGGCGTCCCCAATGTTCTCTTTCTTCGTTGCCCCTTAAATGCCCCACAAAAGCGCACTCACGAACCTTCCTTGGTCGAATCCCCTTAGCTCCAAAAGATCCCCCCATTTTTAATTTTCTAGCCCTATTTTCATGCCTCTTTCCTCCAACAAACTCCTATATTTTATAGGCTTTTGATTTTGAATTCTTTTATATGCTTTAAAAATCCCCAGACTTGATAATATTTCCTTTTAAGCCCATCTTTTTTTTCTTGTCTTCCAATTCCATGAACCTACAAAACAAATCAAAACATAAAAAAAGTATATTCCATCCCACAAAACTATTATTATATAAAATTAACAAAAGAATGCATGCAGGTAATGCAAATTGCAGAACCGTTAGAAATGGTGATGCATTTTACAACACAACAACACAATTGATGAGAGTTCTTTAGAACACTTAACTAATCAAATAGGGAAATGGTTAACTAGAATAAAAGATGCTGAAAACCCAAGTAAATAAGAGACAGAAGATAGCAAACAACACAAGTATTTTGGGTTTCAAGAATGTTGTATATTGCTTCTCAAGTTCTATTACAAAGTGTTTCAAAGCATAATGAAAACATTCAAGTACTTGAG
The DNA here is from genome assembly GCA_018326385.1 of Flaveria bidentis. Taxonomy (NCBI): domain Eukaryota; kingdom Viridiplantae; phylum Streptophyta; class Magnoliopsida; order Asterales; family Asteraceae; genus Flaveria; species Flaveria bidentis. The sequence continues at coordinate 13,017 of BJCM01151916.1, forward strand.
ATACATATACTACATCCTATAACCGACCTAGACAACAAAATTAAATATGGAGCCAAAAGGCAGATTGCCTTTTGACTTTATGACTATGACATGTCATAGCTCACATCCTAATATATTATAAAAAGGATTAAGTACATAAAGTAAAAAGCTTAGACTCAAAACCTCAATATACAGTTACCAAAAGCATGAACCTTTTCACCAACTTGTGAAAGTTGGTGAGTCAAACAGAGTTGCAGCAGAAAGGTGGTTGGTAAAGTTCATAAGATAAAAGCATGTTCATAAAAGTATTCGGAAGAAATCTGTCTTTACTCTTTAGCTTCGGAAGACTTTGTCTTAAAGCTTCGGAAGACTTCACTTTTGGCTTCAGAAGATGTTGGTCTTGGCTTCGAAAGATTTTACAATTAAAATATTTCTAGTGCAGGGTGTAAAACTTTCAAAGCATTTCTAATTCAGTACTTTGGTTCATGCATGGAGAGAGAATTTGGATGTTTTGATTATTTTTGCTGCATCAGACTTATTGGAATCCTTACAAAAATATATGCTAAAATATATTCTAAAATTAATATAATTAATGACTAAAAATATAACTAACAATACACGTATTTTTGCTATGTTTTAATCACTAATGAGCTTTTTTAATGGCTAAAAATGTCCAAAATAGGTTTTCCTCATAAAGATTAATAATGAAAAGGATTTTGATAGCCTGGGTTGGAAATTTCCCCTGAATACCCTTGCTTATATGGGTTCCACACGGATGGTGTACATGGATCTCGGGTTGTCTCAAGACCTTAAGAGTTTCAAAGCTAAATAATAGTTACCCATTAATTGAGTTTCAATGTTCCCATACACTCAGGAATGGGAATCCCTTTCTAACTTAGGTAGGGGGAATTCTTTTTTGGCTTAGGTAGGAGGAACCCTTTTCTTTATTCTTTTTTGTGTTTTATGTATGCTCTATCTTCAATAATGACAAAGACAATAAACCTAGGATTTTTTTATGAAGTATCACTAAGAAATGATAGGTCGTCTTTGTCTAATCTACTATATGCACATGATGTTCGCTTGCACCAAATCCAATATTAACAATATTGCTTGTATCTTAAGGTATTTTTATCTTTTATCTAGGTTTAAGGTTAATTTCGATAAGTTTTTTTCCTTTATAGAGTGGGTATTAACTAGGGCTTCCTAATCGAATAAGATTGCATTTTAGGCTATAAAGTTGGATGGCTCCAATTTAATTAGAGCTATTATGAATCTTATAAAAATTTAGAATTGTAGTAGATTTTCTTGAGGAACATATTTCGTCTTAGAAAGGAAATACTCTTTCAGTTGGGGGTAGGCTCACTATAATAAAATCAGTACTCTCTAGTCTCACTCTATACATTTTATCGAGTTATAGAGCCCTGAAAAAAGTCTTTACACAACTAGAGTCTATCATACAGAAGTTTCTTTGGGGAAGCATCTCGAATTCAAGTAAGATCTATTAAATAAAATGGTAAAAAGTTATTTATTTTAAAAAGTAGGTGGTCTTGACATTGGTTCACTAAATGCCTCAATTTAACTCTTTGGCCAAATGAATTTGTCCATTTAAAGTTAATGTGTATGTGTCATCCATTCTCAACTCTCTTTACCTTTTTCACTAATACCAGTTACAAATGATAGGTCAAAGACATGGAAAGCTACCATCAAATCTAAGCTCATTAATTAAGGTTGTTGTTAGGATTGGGGACTCCATATGGTTCTCGTTGAACATTGGATATCAAGTTCCTTGCATTTTGATTTATTTCCTTGTTTATTTTAGCTAGAGTCATTAAAGGAGGTTGTAATTAAGGACTATATGTCCCAATTGAATAGTTCTATAAGTTGATTTTCAAGATAGACTCATTATTTAATTAATATTGAGGTTGAAGTTGATCTTCAGGCCTGTTTAGGGCTTTAGTCTACAATACAAGTGCCTTGCTTTCTGATCCCAAGTATGATTTTTAGGTGTGGATGGACGATTCAAAGTGAAAGTGTTGATTTTTATTGTCACTTAATTTTATAGAGAATTGAAATCTGATATAGGTTAGAGTGCTAATAATTACAAGTGGAATAGATGTATCCCATTAAGGTTAATATTATAAACTGGAAAGCAACCCTAGGAAGGATCCTCACCCGGGAGGTGGCTCGAGGAGTTCTCAAGGTAAACTCCACTAGATACTCATCTGCGTAACTTTGCCGAGTAGTAACCGGAGTATAAAAGTATTCTAATTAGGTTAATCATGTTTAAAAAGTGTTCTAATTAAGTCAGTCAACTTTCTAGTTCTAATTGAGTTATAGATTTTAACATGGTTTAGCATTTTTTTTGTTTCAATTAATAATTTTTTATAATTTTTATTCTGACGTGGAGTGCTGATATGGATTCTAGGGTTTTTTATTCTTTGAATATAATTAACATGATTTTTGAGTTTTTTTTATATAATTACTATGATGGAAATACTAGCCCCCAAATCTTCTTCTCCATTTCTTTTTAAACACAAAAAAGATCCAATTATGACTAGATTTGATAGTTTAATGACACAGTTTGAGCAAATATGTATGAGAGATCTAATGGAGCACTTTTAAACTTGTTATTTTAAAGTTATGTTTTCCAACTCCTTTATTATCACACCCTCATCTCCTGGTTGTCTACTTCCTCCATTTGGGTTGCAATTAGTAATCGTGCCAAGACATCCCTCATTTATGCATATTGTTATTTGGAGATCTTTTAACTTTTCATAAAATCATTCGCGGGTCCAAGAAAAGGAAAAAGGCTATGCAAGCAATTCTCTTGGACTCTTCACAATGGTTTGGAGTATTTGGCGTGTTTGGAACAAAGTAGTATACAACACAAGCACATCTACACGGGGAACATTTGGAGTAAACTAAATCAGGATGGTTTTGTGGATCAAGAACCGTTCCCAGAAGTTTAATGAGGAATGGTCAAATTGGATTTTTTTAATGTTTCCATGTAATCTCTAGCTTTTGTTTCTTATTGTATTGGTGTAAGTGCTTCTACGCTAGCAACTTGCTAGTCCTTTTACTTCATTTCGCCCTTAAAATTAAAATTTATTTTTGATTATATAAGCATCATTAATTTATAAAGATTCGTATATTAGAGTAGTTTTGAAAATAGAACGTTCACATAAAATCAATATGGAAAGTGTTTGCATGAGAGTTCGGAGAAATTCGTTAAATTAATTACTACATCAATGTAAAACAATTATTGGAAGGAAGTTTTTGATATCACATAACCATTTTTTATCATTATCTTTTATAATATAAAATAACAGATATAGAATCTTTAACACCATATCTATAGCACAACTAACCTTCGGTAATGTACTAATGCAACTATAAATATATTTTGTTATTTAAATAAACACATGAAGCCTTGGCGTGATCAGCAAGAAAAGATTTGGGATTAGTTAATGAGCAAAGCCATGTTAGAGTTCACATGATCAGGTAATTAATTGCCACAACGCAACCAAAACAATTTGTCAATCATTCCCATTTCGAGATCCATAGTATAAATATTCCAAACACTAAGCATCAAACACATCAAAACTTACAAACTTCTAAATGGGTATCATCCGATTTCCTTGTATGAACGGCAATGTAAAAAGATTTAGCAAACTGCAGTCATCTTGCAAAGAGAATCAATCCCAAGTACCAAAAGGTTATTTTGTGGTTTATGTTGGAGAGGTACATAAGACACGATTTGTTGTCCCTTTATCATTGTTGGAGCATCCTTTGTTTCAAAGATTCTTACGCAAGTCTGAGGAGGAGTTTGGATTCAAATATCCCATGGGAGGCCTAACAATTACATGCCCTGAAGATGACTTCATCGACATGACCTCTAGATTGCTTGTTTCATGATTATAACAATCGAAACAGTTATAAATAGTAAGTTTATAATGATGTAATTTATAATTTACGTATAACCCATTAAAGAACCCCATGTAGCAAAGCGCATTGCCAATTGAAAGAATCTTGTAAACAAATGTGATCTAAATTTTATAAAAGGATCACACTTGAGTTTTTGATTTATTTTTTTAGTATATGTTATAAGATCTTGATTTATAAAAAAAAATTAATTTTGAGTTGATGGGTCCTCTATCTATTATGGCTGCTTATAGTTAGACATCATGGAGTTTGCATTTCTTCCGGTTGTATTGCTTGGTGTCTATTGGGTGGGTGTCTTGGAGCTCCAATGATGGCAAACAATGTTTTTGATTCATTTGGCCATCATGTTTTAAGTTGGTTATAATAGTTTCTTCTGCTTTTCCAAAAAATCAAATTAATATCCAGATTAGTTTGTCAGTATTCTTTCTTTTTTTCTTTTCTTCCCTTTGTCTTGTTTATGTTATACAAATGAATTTCTGTTAGTTAATATGGTTGAATCTTGAACTGCAATATTATTTTCATTATAGTATCCAAATTTGAAATCTCATTTTGCTCTGCAAGCTCATGTGTGGCTAATTCATTGCAAGCTCATGTGGCTAATTAATGCGTTGCTTGACGTTTTAATACAATTTTTGGAGATTCTAATTAAGTAACTTAACCCAATGTGAAAGAATCTCGTGATCTTCTTGATATTAAAATATTGTATAAATTTATCTAATTTAAAAGGAAAGTTTTGTATGTGTCAAATAGGACCTAAAATCTATAGGGTGAAATTAGTTTAAAAAAAAACTAAAAAAAGGTGAGCATAATTATTATTCATCAAATCTCACATCTAAGGGTTAAGAAAAGAGTGTGGATATTGGAACACCCAAAAATTATAAATAACCCAAATTTCTATATGTGTCGTATAGCCCCGTACGCGTCGTATAGCCCCGTACGCGTCTTATAGCCCCGTACGCGTCGTATAGGGGTTCGATAGCATAATGATAAATAATTATTTTCAAGTTCCACCCATTTTTAAACCCTCTTAACTTTTACATAGAAAATTATATTTTTAAAACAATTACACCATACAAAAAGAAGTTTTAGTTTATTTTTAAAACGTGTTTAATGTCAATACATAAAAGAATAAAGTTATTTTAGTTCATTGTGTAGTATTCTTTAACTGCATAATATCATGTGATTGTGTAATATTTATTAGATCATTGTTTAATACTAATCATTAATTTTCTATAGTGTTAATTTACATAATTGTTTTTCTTAAATAACACAATGCTAAAAATATAATTTTTTTATGTTTTTTAGTTTATTGTGTAATCCTGATCAGGTTATTGTGTAATAATCGTCAAGCTGTTTATTGTTTCTATTGCTATTTATTGAGTCTAGTGGTGATCATTATGCTATCCATTGCATGCAATATTGACAATCGTTTTATTCATTGTTTTTTTCAAAAATAATGATCTTCGAATAACACAATACTGAAAATATAAGTTTTTTTTATGTTTGCAGTTCATTGTGTATCCTTATTAGATAATTGTGTTATTCTCGTCAATTCAAAATATTACACAATAACCTGATTAAATTACATAATAAGTTGCAAAATATGAAGAAAAAAACTTTGTTCTTTTAAATTAACACTATACATGTTTTCAAGATAAGAAAAATGTTAGTTTTTATGGTGAAATTTGTATAAAACATAATGGCATACGAAAAGTTAAGAACATTTAAAAAAAGATGGAACTTGAGAGGGTGGAACATTCCAATTTTGCCCTAAACCTAATCTTGATAAAAAGATATATACGATGCCAACATTTTAATACTTTTTAACTTTTCAAAACTTTATACCTTTCTCAGATTTATATGTGTTTGAGTTTAATTTGGAATAAATCAAAGACTATTAGAGATTATTTGAATTTTATTCAAATGGCTAGTTGTGAGTCGGTGAAGCCTTTAAAAAATCGAACGAGATATTAAGTTTCAATCAAGCTCAATTTCTTAACATCGGTGGTTTTGACTAACATTCCTTGAATCCGGTTGCTTGCGTGTTGATACTCTACACTAACAAGTCTCCTGACTTCGATGAGTTTTGATTTCATTATAGACCCAATGTTATTCATATTTTTATGGTACTTGCAATCGATCATCACGAGAAATATATAATAGTATCTTATTATAAATTATATTCTAGGCTTCTAATAGAAAAAAAAGAGTACTTTTAATAATACTTACAAAATCAGAGTCATTTTTCTCATTTCTTTAGGTTCTTGAAATACAAATTGCTTACTTTGATAAACCAAGAAAATATTCGATATTTAATAATAAATATAGTACATTTTTGTAAAAAAAAGTAATTATATATTTTGAGTATACTACCATATCATACAAATACATGCAAGACCGTAGTAGTTGCTATATAAACATTTAATTTCTATAGTTTAACGCAAGCCTTGGCCTATGCGATTTGTTGTGATGGAATTAGTTCTTATAACTATAATTTATATTTGGTTGTAATAGTTTTTTAAGTCTTGTAATTTGTTCAATCTTGTTGTAGAAGTTACTGTAATAGGCTTGTATTTGTATTAACTAGTTGTTATGGGTGTTTTGATGATAATAAGAATCCAAGTACCATATTTATGCCTTAAACAATGACTTTTGTGGGAAATGAAAACAGTAGATTGGTATTTTTGTTGCATGCTAACCATTAAAAGATGGCTTACACAGTGAATGTTTATCCAACGAATGTATCAACCATCAAAAGTTCCTAGTGATTAAAGTTCCCACCACTACTAATAATTGAAAGACTCCTAACAATCAAAAGTTTATTGGCTATTAAAGGTATTAATATGTCAAAATTCTCTTAGTATCGAATGTACCTTCCATCGAATGTACCTTCAATCAAATTACATCAAAAGCTCACTAATCAAAAGTATCCCTTAGTTTAATCAAAAGATCATGTTTTAAAAAGTAACCTACGTAATATGTTTACACATGTGTAACTTGTTCTAGGGAGATTAAATACTCTAAGGTAGTCTTACTAATGTGTAGCTACTATGCTATGAAACTGGTCCTTGTATACGTGAAATGATAAATTGTCCTTTGTGGCCGGATCCTTGTATGGATATAATGATGAATTGTTCTTCATGGATGGTTCCTTGTATAAACATAATTTGAAATGTGGATGTAGGATTGATTATGAACCAATTAGCTAGTTATATAGTGAAATGTACATAGATATGGAATTTTATTAACGGTAAAACTATCTTTTCTAGTTAAATCTAGAATCAACGCTAATTTTATTATGCATATTAGGTTGAGCTGGTTTGAGGCGGGAATATGGATGCTTGGCATGGAATAAGAGCTACCTAAAGTATTAAGATCCAACATCCCGAAATGAAATACCTTATGATAATTTGAACAATTTTTTTGCATTCTTATGATAATTGATTAGTGTAAAGATATATTAATTCTTCTATATATTTATAAGTATGTTTAACCTGAAGTATTCGGAAAAACTAGAACTTCGAGGCGATGAGATTGTGACACTTATATTACATGTGAGTCTCCAAATAAACTGTAACTCTAGGGAAATAAAGTTGTTTTCTTTAGATACTTGAAAATGATCGGTTACTATTTTTACAATCCTGCTGAAAACAAGATTTTCGTTAGATGTGAAGCTGTCTTTTTAGAAAAATTAACTCTTTATGTGAAGAATTAGAGAAAATCATATGGATTTAGAAAATATCCACGAAACACGTGTAAACGAATCATAGACTCAAACTATTGATCATCCTAAACTTGAGAGGATTCAGGAATTAGGAGTTATTCCAAGCGTCCACAGAAGTACTAGAGATTGTCATGAACCTAATAGATATACTGGAATTCATAAGAATGTTGACATCTTGATAGTGGATCAGGGTGAACCTGTTAATTATAAACTACAATTTTGTATTTCAAATACAAGAAATGGCAAGAAGCTATGGGCACTAAGATGCAATTCATATATGATAACCATTTAAGTGACTTGTTGATCTTCATCCTAAATATGAGACTATATGAAGTAAATGAATCTTCAAGAAAAAAATTGACACAGATAGAAAGGTTCAAACCTACAAAGCATAATTGTTTAGGAAAGGGTTCAATCAAACTTAACGTGCTTCTTATAAGGAAACCTTCTCACTAATACTCATGCTTAAGTCGATTAGGATATTGCTTGCCATAACTGCATATTATGATTATGAGACATAGCAAATGGGTGTAACCACATTTCTAAATATATAACTTGCTGAAGATGTTTATATGTTACAACTGAAAGGTTTTGAGGATGCAATGAATCTTAATAAGGTTTTCAAATTGGATAAATCTATTTATGAATTAACATGCATCTCGAAGTTGGGATATCCATTTTGATCAAAAAACCTAAGAGTTTGGTTTTATAAAAATACAAATATGAGCCTTGGGTTTACATGAAGGTATGTGGGAGCTATACAAATATTGTATATGGATGACGGACAATCATCAGAAACAATATGCCAATGCCGAATTATGTAAAATCTTGGTTAAACAAATGTTTTGAAATAAAAGATCTTAACGAAGCTACATATATTCAAGAAATAAAAATTGATAAAAATAGATCAAAGTGTCTTATTGGTTTAAGTCAAATTACATATATTCATAAGGTCCTTAGTCGTTTCCCAGTGCAAGATTGTAAGAGAGGAAACTTGCCAATGGCACACAAAACCATGCTGAGTAGTAATTAGCATCCTCAAACTGAGCAACAACAAAAGAAAATGAAAAGAGTTACATATGCTTCTACAATTGGTTCCTTCATATATGCTATGTAATGTACTAAACCCAACGTATCATTCATGTTAAGTACGATGAGTAGATATCAATAGGATCCAAGTGAAAGTCACTTGACTGTTATAAAGAGTATCATTAAGTATTTAAGAAAGAGTAAGTATGTTTTCTTGATATATGGTGGAGTGAAAGACAAGCTGATAGTTAAGTGTTATACTGATGCAAGCTTCTAAATATATCAAGATGGTTCAAAATGGAAAGCAAGATATGTATTCACCCTGAATAGTGGAGCTATAACTAGGAGAAGTTGAAAGAAAAACGTTGTCGCTTAATTCACTATAGATTTGGAATATATAGTAGCATCGGTGCTACAAAAGAGGTTACTTTGGTGAAGAAGTTCATTGCTATTTTGATGTGGCGCCTAGCATATGAATACCTATTAACACATACTTATGGAAATCAATCTGAATTAAGACTATATTGAATAGTTGATTGGTTTGTAAAGATGAAAGCTCAAGGTGTTGAAGACTCATATTTAAGGGTTGGTCACTTATAACATAACACACAACAAAGGAGAGTTGATTCAGAACACTTAATAGATTAAATGGGGAACTAGTAACTAGTCACACCTTGATACTAAGAAACACAAGCAATAGAGAGACAAAATAAGAACAATAACAATAACACAAGTGTTTGGTTTTCAATAATATTGTATATTGCTTTCAAGTTCCTTATAAGTGTTTACAAAGCATAAAGAATATAAGATTACAAAGGAACCCCAGATACTTTATACTACATCCTACAACCGGCCATACTTTGAAGGCCAGCTGGATACATGATCCAAACAACAACAAAATCAATGTAGAGTCAAAAGGCAGATTGTCTTTTGATTAGTGACTATGACATGCCATAGCTCACATCCTAATGTATTACAAAAAGGATAAAAGTACATAAAGTAGAAAGAAATAGACTCAAGACCTTAATGTATAGTTTACCAAAATCATGGACCTTTCACCAACTTGTGAAAGTTGGTGAGTCAAATAGAGTTACAGCGGAAAGGTGGTCCAACTTTATGATAAAAGGTACATCAGAAGATATTGTCTTCATGAATTGGCTTCGGAAGACTTTGTCTCTTAAGCCTTGGAAGGCTTCATGTTTGGCTTCGGAAGATATTGGTCTTGGTTTTGGAAGATTTCACACTTAGAGTATTTTCTAAGTCATAGTGTGAAACTTCCGAAGCATTGTACTCAGTACTTCTTTGTATGCATGGAGGATAGAATTTGGATGTTTTGGGTTGCATCAGCCTTATATGAATCCTTACAAACTCCCCGTAGGCTGATGATACCAAAACATTTAAAAACTTTAGATATTGACAGTCCTCATTATGATGATGACCAATCATTTCTTAATTAGATGGTTAGGATCACTTAGAGTCTCATAATGTCTTCTCATCTAAAAAAGATCATGCAGAGGTAGATTGAACATGTCTTTCTATGTGTAGACATCTTCAATACCTTGACCTCTGATAACATTTCATCTTTATAGATTAGTAGCGTAAGTCCAGGATAAGATGGTTTTTCCTTATGCTAGAGGAGCTACTTGGATTGGAGTTGGTGGAGCTTCCTCTTGTTTCACATCCTGAGGATGTTCTGACTCGTCCTGAGGTTTGGAAATGGATGCTCCTTTCCTTTTCTTCTTAGACTTTAGTCTAGAAGCCATCCTTTTTCTCCTCTTCATACCTTTTAACTAAGAAGACTAGCCTACAACACCTTGTTGATTATCTTTGTCTTTATTAGTTGGGTTTTCCTCTCTCACATGTTCAGATTGAGAGGGGATTGAAACCTGTTGTGAATTAGAAGATAATGCTTGCTGAGATTCGACAGGAGGACCCAGGTTGTGTTGTCTTAAATTTTTTAACCTTAACCTCTACTTCTTAAGGGACCTGAATTGGTGGGGAGAGTAAGTTAACAAATTCTCCTCTTTTGATCTTCTGTTTGATCACTCTAATGTGCTCATCCATGGTGGATAAAGACATAAGGCCAAGTCTCCTTCTAGAGAATCCATATAGCTTTAAGAAGCTCATCATCCTTTGTCTATTAGTAGACTTCTTTTGACTCTTCTGGATAAATGGCTCTTGCCTTAAAAACTTCTTCCCTCATATTCCTCTTTGTTGCATTTCTTTCTTTGAGTACTTCAAGTTCAAGTTGCTTCAGATACTCAAACTTAATGTACTAAAAGGACAAGGGAAGAAGTGTATCCGCCTGATAGAGACCTATAGCACTCAGGTAGTTGATCATGTTAATCTTATCAGTTTCTTTGTCTACCTGAGATTCTTGTGGAGCCACAGTCTCCTGCAAAGGACTTTCTTGAACTGGTGAGAGAGTAGAAACATGTTTGTAGAGCCTTTTCAGTCTACTTTCCTTTTTGATCTGAAGAAGCAACCTTGCATCCTCTACTTCCTTATTCTCTCTTCACAATTCCATCTCAGCCAGTTCATTCAATTCTTCTAAGGGGAGGGAGATGATACTATCAATATCATAGTTCCTGGTTTGTAAGCAAGCAATCCTAATTACCCTCAACTCATCATTTTGAGTGTTTGGTCTGGGAGCAGCCCTGATTGCAGCTTTCATGAAGCCAGCAGACCCAGTAGAGGAACTTTCTCCCCTTAGCTTCCTTTTCCTCTCTCTCTCTCCTCCTCCTTAATCTCCTCAGGAGTCATTTTTCTGTTCCCTTTGTCACTCATAGATCTTTGTGACTCAGGGTGGAAAGAGCTTTGGCCTTTATTGCTTGGAGTAACATCCATGCTCTGGCTAGAGAGAGGTTGAGATACACCTTCACCAATAGGTGTCTCATCAAGGGAATGGATTTCTGAAGCAGTTGTAGGTGTGACAGGGCTCTTAGGTTCTATCACTAGGCCTTCAGTCAAGGTTTTCCCTTTGAAGCTAATCTCAGGGTCTACCTCAACATCCAGTTGACCGATGACATTGCCTGATTGCCTTTGTTTCCTTCTGAGGTTGAACTCTTCAGTAATCCTATCTTGAATCCTTTGAGCAAACTTGTCAGCTTGTCTAGATTGGCTTGGATTGACAAGTGGCATGTTGATAAAGTCAAGACCTTCATAGTAGTTCAAGGTCTGAAAGTTGAAGACCTATTACTGCCATTGAACTCTTTGAAGAATAAGGGCACTTCTATTAGCATCGTAGATCCACCCTATGATGTAGTTTGAAGTTCCTTGAGGTGGAGATGACACAACCCTTGGTATGCCTTCCTCAAAAAGACTCTGAATGAAGGAGTCTATAGAGTCCACGTCAATGTGAACTTGAGGAAGTGGCTGAGTATGGACAGTTGCAAGTGAAGATGGTAAGTCCTTAAAGTCCATGCTCTGTGAAGAACTCCTAGGTTCTGTGATTGTAATGACTTTCTCTCCTTTTTTGGTAGGATCACCCTCTTGCATAGGTGAGCTAGAAGTTAGGTCAATCATATTAACAGGTTCTTGTATTCCCGGTTGAGCTCTTCTTACAGGTCTCCCAGCTAGTTTCTCCTTGAAATAAGAAATCTCATGTTGTTGATCATTGACCCTATTGTGTAAGGTTGTCACCTGAGATTCCAAGTGACTAACCTTATAGACTAGATAGGTGCCTATTTTTGACAGTTTTTGCACCTTTAGTCTTAGATTCCCCTCATTTTCATCAGAAGATTCATTAGGGGATGAGATAATTGGACCAAAATCCTCAGTCTCACCACCAATATGGTGTTCTTGGCTACTAGTTTTCCTCTGCTTACTGACTACCTCAGATGGAGTATCAGTGGGTTGACTTGCCATGGTTGAGGTCTTAAAGATGTAATCACTTGCAGAAGTGAGAGCCTCTTCCATATAGACCTCCTGAATAGAGTCAGGAAGATCAACCTTAGTAGTAGGTAGATGATGTCAACTAGACAAGGGAGAATCAAGAGCACTCATCTCTCTTTGAGTGGGGGAAGAGTAGAAAGACTCATTGTACTCACTGAATTCCAAGTCTTTATCATCATATAAATCAAGTTAGGGGATTGGTTGGTTGAGATCTAAAGGCTAGGGATGGCAGCTTTCCCTTTGAAGGTTGTTCACTAGAGTGTTGAGACTCAGAGTGTAGGCTTAAGGCTATTGTGCTAGTAAGCTTATCAGGCTGAACATGAGGAACCTCAGTACTAATTCATAAAAATATGAGAGTGGTTTCCTTCTCAAGAGAAATGGGAGCTCTAGTGTCCACTTCTTCCTGTGTGGGTAGAAGTATGGGGGCCTGCACAAACTGAGTAGCTTGTGCAGGAGTTCACTTGGATTTTCTTTGGTAGGTAAGGGTGATTTGTGGCTATTTTGGTGGTTGAGAGGTAGAAGGTGTGGGCTCAACATTAGCTTGTGTTGCTAGGTTGCCAACTTGAACAATGTGCTCTAACATTGTGAGGACAAGGGTTGTTTCTACCCTAGAGAAGCCAATAGTTGACTTCTTCAAAATTTTAAAGATGTTGGGCTTTAATAATCTCAATTTAAGAATATTACTTGTTTCCCTCAACTGTGAGCCCAGTTCACAGATGAATATGTGTTTAACATATCTAGGAAACATATAATATTTTAAGGAGTCCAAATTAGAAAGCAAATTTGTATAAACAAACAGAGAGTACTTAAACTTGACCCCTGAACCATCCCATGCATTATGAAGAGGAGATCTTCAAAAATCTGGTCCAAACCCCCATGCTTGTTGGACAAGCTGTTGATGACCACATGAAGTTAGTACATCCACTGGGAGGAGACCTTCCCTTTCTTGAAGGTCTTGACAGAGAAATATCCTTCATAGCCATCTACTCAAAGGAGTGGTTGACAGCTTTTTTAGGAAAGGACAATTAACATTCCTTATCATCCAGCTGAAGATGGGTTTTGATGATGGTTGGAGTGATGAAGATTGTCCTACACTGCATTGTAGTAGACAGTGCCTTCTCCCCATCCATGATGACCTCTTAACAGGTCTTCCAAAAATTAAGCAGATGATTGATGCAGTCAAAAACATAGAGATAGATAATTGAACCTATTGATTCAACGAGAATACCAGGAACAATACTTCTAACTATCGCTGATTCACAAAGAATACCAATAATCAAGGTTACACTAACACACACGGTGATAGAGAGAAAACATATTTTTCATAAACTTTCCAATTAATCTTTCACCCATCTCTTACAAACATATAAAGAAACAAAGTGAAAGTCGAATGGGCCACAAAACATAAACGGGCCAAAAACTAGGCCAAATGCAAAGTTCAACAAAATGTAAAAATAAGACAAAAATGTAAATAATTCATAAATTAAGCCATTTTTGGGCCAATACGGTGACCCAAACTGCCTACGACATTTTTGAAAACGGGCTCCTCGCTCCGACGGTCATTTTGACTGGTCACAAGCTCAAAACAGATATGTCTAGCCTAAGTTACGATCGTTTCAGTGAAGCCCCTTTTGATAAGCGATCTTGGGCCTCCAAAAAGGCTAAAGCTTGCTCATCCACGCTTGGGCCCACATCAATGATCCTCATAAAGAACAGGATCAATGATAAGGGAGGTGGAGTGTTGGATAGAGCCAAGAACTGACAAACCTCTAAGAAATGAGGATCTTCTCAGAGTCTAACAGAGCAACCAAATTGTGTTGTCTGTGTAACTTCATGGAGAAGTTTGGGTCATTTCTTCGATTGTGGTTGGCCATTTTAGATATCTTCGAGGTGAAGGAAATGAAGAACAAAGACGGTTTGAGAGAATTTTGGGAATTTAGGTCTGAAAGAAGATGAAGATGATTAATCGTTGGTTTTACATATGAAATGGATTTTAGACAAAGTTAATGAAAGATGATAAACTTTGAAATCCAGACGTCAATCTCAGCTCTAAAAATGTAGTTTGCTTTTTGCCCATAGGGTAGTTTTCTTGGAAGTCGAAAATCTTACGAAGGTAGAAGAGATTTACTTTTGGAAGTTGTAAAAGCTTCCGAGAGTTAATTACTTTTGGAAGAAAAAGGTTCTTTGAAACATATAAGTACTTAGAAACAAATTTAAGCTTCGGAAAATATGCTGGAAATTTCTTCAGAAGGTAAATGTTCTATAACAACTGTTTGTTTTAAAGACTTAAATTTCTTCTGAAGGTGAAAACATATCTTCCAAAGAGAAACTATCAAAAATCTATGAAAAGTCTTCAAAAAGAACTTTACTTCTAAATCAAACAAGGGCTTATAAATGGTGATAGATATAGACATATTAGGACACACAATTTTTAAAAATAAGATATGATTAAGTATTAAGAAAAAGCTACTCAAAGTTAATCATCTTAATAGCTTATACAAGATATTTGAATCTTTGTTCATCAAAAGCTTTAGTGAACAGATCAGCATATTGTTCATTTGTGTTAACCTTTACTAGTTTGATTAAACCTTTTCTCAAAGTTATCTCTAATTAAATGATGCCTGATATCAATGTGTTTTGTCATTGAGTGCTACACAGGATTCTCTGTTATAGAAATAGCACTATTGTTGTCTATGTGAATGGGAGTCTCCTTAAAATTGAACCCATAGTCTACCATATGATTCTGAATCCAAAGCACTTGAGCATAGTATCTTGCAACAACAATGTATTCAGCTTCAATAGTTGATGCAGAGACAAAGGAATGCTTCTTGCATCGTCATGAGAAAACCCTTCCACCAAGAAACTAGCATCCCCCAGATTTAGACTTCGCAGACATATTGCAGCCATCATAATCACTAGATGTATATGCATACAAATTGAAGTAAGAATTCTTTGGATACCAAAGGCCAAGTGTTGAGGCCCCTTTGAGATATCTTAAAATTCTCTTGACAGTGATGAGGTGTGACATCTTGGGGTTGGCTTGATATCTTGTACAAACACATGTGGCAAACATGATATCAGGCCAACTAGATGTAAGGTACATAAGAGACTCAATCATAGCCC
This sequence comes from Flaveria bidentis, assembly GCA_018326385.1. Lineage (NCBI taxonomy): Eukaryota > Viridiplantae > Streptophyta > Magnoliopsida > Asterales > Asteraceae > Flaveria > Flaveria bidentis. The sequence continues at coordinate 28,708 of BJCM01151916.1, forward strand.
TGTAGAGGTGTTCATCCACACACTCCCCCTCAAGGTCAGGCCCAAGGGACTGGTTTCTTGCTATGGGAGTCTTAGGAACCTTATAATCAGCCATGTTGAATCTCTTGAGTATGTCCTGAATATACTTTGACTTGCTTATGAAGATGCCATCTTCAACTTGCTTCACTTGAATTTCTAGAAAGAAATTGAGTTCCCCCATGACACTCATTTCAAATCTGTCACTCATTAGCTTCTCAAAGTCTTTGTAGAGCTTTGAATTAGTTGAACCAAAAATAATGTCATCTACATACACTTGAACTAGCGTCAAGTCATTTCCTGTTCCTGTGATGAAGGGAGTTCCATCTATAGTACCTCTTTTGTATCCATGCTTGCAGAGAACTGAGATAGAGTCTCATACCACTTCCTTGGTGCTTGATGCAACCCATATAGAGCTTATCAAGCCTTCAAACATAATCAATATGATTAGGATCTACAAATCCAGGTGGTTGTTTGACATACACCTCTTCATCAATCACCCCACGAAGAAAAGCACACTTGACATCAAGTTGGTAGACCTTGAAATTCTTGGATGTAGCAAAAGCTAAGAATATCCTAACAGCTTCTAGTCTTGCCATAGGAGCAAAAACGTCTGTGTAGTCAATTCCTTCTCCTTGTGTGTACCCTTGAACAACTAGTCTTGCCTTGTTTTTTATGACAAGTCCTCTTTCATCCTTTTTATTCATAAAAACCCATTTGGTTCCTCTAGTAGTCTTCCCATGAGGAAGAGGATATAGGTTCCTAACCTTTTGTCTTTTGAATTAAAGCAACTCCTCTTGCATAGCTTCAACCCAAGTTCCATCCTTTAGAGCCTCATCAATCTTCTTAGGCTCTATCTAAGATAAGAAACAAGAATGAAGATAAATATTTGCATCATTGGTTTGTCCTCTTGTTCTTACTCCAAAATCAACATCTCCAATGATGTTTGAAGTGGGATGAGACTTGTGGATCCTTAGCTGAGGGATGGTAGAAAGTTGTTAAGAGAGATCTAAATTAGAGAAATTTAGATCTGGCATTGAGGTTCCTCCCACCACATCAGCACACTTATCAAGTGAAACTTGATCCATTGAGTGTGTGACATCATTGATGTTATCTTTAATAGAGTGGTTGTCAGCATCAAGAAATTCTTGATCACTTTTGTTAGAACCCTTGAAAGATTAACATTTAGTCTTTTATTGTATATTTTATATTTTGTACTAGTATAGGAACTAGTTTTGTAAATTGTTAGTTCCTTAGTTTCTAGTATAAATAGCTTAGACATAGTGAGTAGTGGTTAAGATTGAGTTTTGTTGAATTGTTAACTGCTTTCTTACTCTTGTAATTGTCTTAGCTATATCAATGAACTGTGAATTTGTTGATATTGCTTGAATTGATTACAATTGTTTGTGTTTCTCTTGAATTGTTTACATAAATCATTACAGATTGACTCAATTGATCCTATCATTTGGTATCAGAGCTTTCGGTTGAGTGTTTTTGAAGTTCTGTCGAACATAGAAACTTCAAAAATCCACTGAAATCTGTAATTGATTGACAATTCGAGTGAAATATTGTGAATTAAAGTTGTGTTTCATCAT
>BJCM01151917.1:0-11205 GCA_018326385.1 Flaveria bidentis
TTCCAGTTGTACCTTGCTGGGACCGCCCCGAGCATGGTGGTGGTGTCAAGAACTTGGTCATAGTAAGAGAAAGTGTTGCTGGGAATATACTTGATGCCAGCAGCAGCCATTTGCTTCCAGATAGATGATCTAAGATCAGCAGCAACAGTCTGCAAATCCTCTGCGCTACTCTTGCCATCCCAGAAAGATTCAAGAGCAAACTTCAGCTCTCTCTTGGGGCCCATACGGGGATAACCGACAATGTGAGATGCCATTGATCTGTTCAATTACAATAAATTAACAGCAGTTCGAATTAAGCATGTTTCGATAGTAAATCCTAAACCACATACATCAAAAATAGAACAATTTGGATCTAACCCAACTAATATGAATTGTTACAAAGACCATGCTGAAGTTTAACAAACGAGATAATAGAGAGTAGAAAGCAAGATTTTACAACACTTATAAACAGAATACAATTACTAAATTAAAAATTAGATTGTGTTTTTCATAAGCAAGAAACATCTACCAACCAACCCACCAACCTAAAAGGTAGATGTTTGCTGCACAAATACGACAATACAAAGTTTGAATCTTTATACCATACTATCATGCCTATCAAACCAAACTTCAATTCCACCACATCAATCTCAACAACCGTTAACATGTAATAAACTTATAAGCTATGATTGAATCTCAATATCATATTATCATACCTAATCGATAGATTCACTTTAGAAATCTGAATCAGATTCAAGCTTCTTTCTTTCACAGTGAAGCAGAAGCTCACTGATCCAAACAAAATCATTCAACCAATAAGATCTACGATTCCCAAAACCCCAGATCTAAACCCTTAGTTGTACATATGTCGATCACAATTACAAAATCTTGTAACCTTATCAAACGATCTCTTAAGTCTTGTCTACCGTTCTACATTTCTACCGAACCATAATTAAAAACCCTAAAAATCCCAATCGTGGGTCCCACAAATGGCTAAATTAACACCACAAATCACACGCATTTCAATGATCTAATGAAGTAAGTCAAGTAACTCTACACTGAAAACGATGAATTGGGCCAGATCACGGGTGTTTACGACTAGATCTAACTGGGATTCTACCAGATTCAAGAGATTTCATAAGAAGATGTGATTCAAGTTACGCATAAACAGACAACTAACTGCTAATCGCTGATTCAAATTTACACTTCAATGAGCTGGAGGATTGAAATGAGTGTTCAATTTGAATTCAATTTGAGTGGTGTACCTGTAAGATGATGAGGTGACTGAAGCTTTGAATCAAAAGGGGTTTGTGATTGGTTGATTGTTGGGAGATATATGGAGGTGAAGACGAATTGTAGAGAAGATGAAGAGGGGTACTTATAGTGGTTTGTGTGGGGGTTGGTGGGGATGGTGAGAGAGTGAGTGGGTAGATCTAGTGATAACGGGAAATTTACCAAAATGGTTATTTGACAAATTAAAATTTACATAATAGTTTTTGGCTATATAAAATACTAAAATAAATAACAAATGAGAAATGACCACGTGGCAAAATATCGCCAGGAGGCGATACGTATACATGATGTATCGTCAAAATAAAGGCCAAGGCGATACACATTCATGATATATTGCTCCCGCCTCGCCCACATTTAAAAAAAATGAAATTTTGCCCCCGTCTCGCCCTCATATGGATAGGTATCGCCATTCAGTAAAAGCGAGACATATGAGAAATTGTAACACCCATGTCTCGCTTCTTTTAAATCAATTTGGCGATACGCATGAATTTATATTGTCCGATGACGATATATTGGCTACTTTTGTAAATTTTGAAGTCAATTGCTAGTATGCAAAACCATATTACTCAAATGATCAATATGGTAATTTTCCCAATGATAATTGGTAATGCGAGTGGGACCCGATAACTGGTTATCGGAGAGTCGTTTATAACGTTTTCATATCAAAATTGTTTTATAGTATCATCTGAATGAATTAATCGAATACAACTTATACGAGATTAAAAAAGTGTGCTTTGATAGTTTGAGATTCGAACCTTAGAGAATTTTACCAAATCAGATTAGGCGAAAAAAAGTATTACAGAGAAATTGGGTCTAAAAACTACACAATTTTCAAGAGAAAGTTGTATAAAAATTGTGTCGTTTTATATTTGAATTTCACATATAGAGTAAATTACATTTTTTGTCCTTTAAGTATGTTTAAAATTATGGATTTTGTTCTTAATCTTTGATAATTACACTGGGAGCGTTTGGTTGGAAGAATGGAATGGAATGGAATGAAATTGAGAAACTAGTATAATTTTCAAGTAAAATTATGTTTGTGTAGGTAATGAAATGTAAAATCTAAGGGAATGTTTAACCTCGATTCCCTTGGTTGTGGGATTTCAACCAAGAGGGAATTTGAAATCACACAACTAAGAGAATTGAATTGAAACATTCCTTTGGGTTTTATATTTTATTACCCACTCAAACATAAGGTTACTTGAAAATTATATCAGTTTCTCAATTCTATTTCACTCAATTCCATTCTTCCAACCAAACTCTCCCTGAGTGTCCTTTATTTAAAAATTTATCACGTTTTATGCTCTTTCTACTAACTAAAGTTAACTTTTTCAGTTAGCTTTTTATGAATGTATCATTTTGACATTATCCCTTAAATGACGAAATTTTTAATTTTTACTTATCCTTTTACTTTTTTCATTTTGCTTGTATTTTATTTACTTTATCTTTTTTAATCACTTTTTTTATTTTATAAACTTATTTGAAATATTGTTACTTAATCGTTTTAATCTTTTTTTAAAAAATATACTTTTATCAATAGGTTTTTAATTTATTATATTTTTTTATTTTAAAAATTACTTATCTACCTTTCTAATCATACGAGAACAAGATGGAGAGCTTAAATTATTTTTTTATGTTATAAAATTTAAACTAGTAATCGATTTTGTTTCACCATTGCTTATTTTATTACATTTGGGATAAGAATTTTCAACTATTTAAATAGCTTGACTTACATTTATATTAGAAACCTATTAGAGATCGTATGATTTTAGTATATGACTTCTTATACTTGGTTATAATTATTTTAAGTTGAGCTATATGTATAATTAAACGTTAATTAATATATAGAGTATATAAGTGTTTTTACTGAAAAATATTCAATAAATTTAATCGTAAAACCAAACCAAAGCAAACCCTTAGTAATTGTTGGGTTCGGTTTCGTTTTAATTTTAAGTGGTTTGGTTTTGATTTCCATTGATAAAAAATTATTATTAGCAGTTTAAATAAAACCATGAATAAAAATGCATTTAATAACATTTTTTTGAATGATTGTTTATTTAAAAATCTCAAGTAGTTGTTTAGTAACCTTTTGGTATATTTTATATTAAATGAAAGTTACATGCTATCACACTATGTTTATAATTAAAACAAACCATTTGATAGAATACAAAAAATTAAAAATTTTATATCATAAACCAAAATCTTAATTTCTCCAATTGGTTTTGAATGTAAACCCTAAACCAAATAACTTGAAACGACAAAAAAATCTTGTACAAAAAAATTAAAAATCTTGTTGGGTTTCTACTATTTTTATTACAAAGGTTATGAACAAATTGAACAAATGAAAAAAAATATAAGAAAATCTATAAATAAAATTACATTTTATAAAAAAATAAAACTAAACTATTACTAATATTTATGATTATTTTTTTAAACAAAAAGGTCTAAAAATAAATAAAAGTATAAATATTATAAAATTAAAAAAATAAAGAAAGAAAATAAAAAATTTGATAAAAACACATTTCGTCATTTTAAAGGTTAAGAGCAAAGTAACCATTAAGAAAATATTCATATAACTTTAGTTTTGATATTTTTATTTTGTCATTTTACCAATGACCATCTAGAAAATAAAATATTCATAAAACTTATAGTTTTGATATGTTTTATTTATTTCACTCGTGTAATACATGAGCTCTAACTTGGTTATATATATAATAATTACCAATTTAGTTATGTATAACAGGTTGTACCATATGATAAATACGTTGTACCCACCTTACCTTTTGTTTTTTTGTAATCTTTAACTTTTCTATTTTAAGTTTTAACCTAATACTTTTACATATTTTATAATCTCCACTCAACATTTTTTTACTTTCAGCTTTGGTCCCTTATACTTTTCATATTTTGAAAATTTTTTGTTTTGCTTTCAGTCCAAATTTTGTGAGTTAACATGCCGGAACGTGCGTGTATGTTTTAAAGTTTTTAAGCATATAAGCATATTTCCCCCTGTTTAACGACCATGTTGCAAGGCATTTGTCCTATATCGAATTACTTATTGTTTCGGATGTTTTACGTTTTGTTTACGTGGTTCAATGGTTTTACATGTACTTTTCATTCGGTTTTTTTTACTTTTCTTCTAATACAATTTGTTTCGGTGTTGGTGATCACTGATAGTGACGCACCCTTTGTGTTACTTAACATAGTTTTCCGTCATACGCTACAACTAAATATGAAATTGAGTTATTTGTAAATAAAAATACCATCCACACAAAAAGAACCACTGACTTGAAAATCGTGCACAAGCCACCAAAAAGGCAAAAACAACGAAGGCTAGGTGCATCAATAAACAACCTCATGGGGACCAGTAAAATTCAACTAGTGTAGACCAAATCTTTTAAATCTTATTATGTAAACCAGGTCTTTTACTTTTCGTGAGTTTTCGACATTTTAAGCAGCATGATAAATTATAAACTATAATCGACCTTCATCGTTTTCAAACAAAATTTATATGAAAATGTAAAATTATTCGAACTTATACTGTTGAATGAAAACGTATTGTATAGACAAAACTTAAACAAAATTTACGTCAAAACGTAAAACAAGCATGTGCGTCGTCGCCGCATGTGACATGATTAAGTATAGATTAAAACTGTTACAACTCGTTTGCAAACTATATTTATGTTGTAATATGGACTAACTAGAATTTAAAAAGTTGAATGAAGGCGTATTACATTGACCCCGACTTGTCTCTAAACAAAATTTGCATCAATTCATAGACCAACTCAAAACATACTTTAAAAATAAGCACGAAAAGATTATATTTGAAATGAGTGTTCAATTTGAATTCAATTTGAGTGGTGTACCTGTAAGATGATGAGGTGACTGAAGCTTTGAATCAAAAGGGGTTTGTGATTGGTTGATTGTTGGGAGATGTATGGAGGTGAAGACGAATTGTAGATAAGATGAAGAGGGGTACTTATAGTGGTTTGTGTGGGGGTTGGTGGGGATGGTGATAGAGTGAGTGGGTAGATCTAGTGATAACGGGAAAGAATGGTTATTTGACCGATTAAAATTTACATAATAATTTTTGGCTATATAAAATACTAAAATAAATAATAAATGAAAATTGACCACGTGGCAAAATATCGTCAGGAGGTGATACGTATACATGATGTATCATCAAAATAAAGGCGAAGGCGATACACATTCATGATATATCACCTCCGTCTCGCCCACATTTAAAAAAAATGAAATCTTGTCCCCGTCTCGCCCTAATATGGATAGGTATTGTCACATCCGAGCTTATAGCGGAAACACGAGAATGTAACGGACGGGATCGTCGTAACACATTGTTAATTAACAGAGATGCAATAAATGATGAAAGTCAACGTGTCATGACGTCACCCGACACAAATGGAGACTTGTGTCGCAGTTAGTCAATTCCACGACAAACATAGTCATACAAAACAAATAAATATAAATCTCACAACCCGGGAACAAGTAATCAAAATGTGAATAACAATTAAAAGTCAATTGAAATTGTCAAAGACATCTAAAGTTTAAATGATGTAAGCCTAAGGTCATGGCTAAGGCAGTATACCTAACAATCCTCAATGATGGTTACCTGAAAAGATATGCTCAAAAGGTCAACATAATGTTGGTGAGTCCGCATGTTTAAATAATAAACAAAACTTGATGTTGTGTAATAGTTTGGTAGGACATGAGTGCATACAGTTATAAGTAAGTAATATCACATGTAATCATGAGCATCACAACTAAACCTACGACGCACACAAAGAATTTTTCGGAACATATTCACCCTACGGCCCATTTCTGGCCACTATCAGTCCCAACTAGTATACTAACAAACAAAGGTGGGGGTGTCAACCCAATAGTACTATCAATACTTGTTCGTCGGCTCCAACACCGGAGTTAAATAGTTGTGAATACAGAACCACAAAGACAAATCATGCATGTACTAGATAAATACTTACAAAACAGTAAACACAACAGTCCAAAAGAATTGAATAAGTTCACAGCATAAACAATATGAGCATACTTTCCCCCTAGTTTATAAATGTTTAAAATGAAAACGGGGCCGCGAAACTCACCTTGAAATGAGATGGAAATAAATGAATAAGAGACTTCAACGAGAGAGAACAACGAATGATCAAACACCTATAATTTATTATAATTAGAACTTTAAACACGTTCGATGAGAAAAGGAGTACGTTTGGTCGGTTTCGGGGTTGATGCGTGACACACACACATAAGTATATAATTCATACAACCAAACATACTATATTAGTTTTTTATAATTATATAGTCCATTTGCTAGAATAATTAACACGTGTCGTCTTTGTTTTGTTACGACACAACAACAACAACAACAACAACAATAATAATAATAATAATAATAATAATAATAATAATAATATAAATAATAATAATACTAATAATATAAATAATAATAATAATAATAGTAATAATAATAATAATAATATAAATAATAATAATAATATAAATAATAATAATAATAATAATAATAAGAATAATAATAATATAATAATATAATAATAATAATATAATAATAATAATAATAATAATAATAATAATAATAATAATAATAATAATAATAATAATAATAACACTAATAATAATAAAATAACAACTCAAAATCAAAAGAAACACAACACATTCACAACACACGGTCACACACTAGACACACATGCACACAAAATACACACACTGCCACACACACACTCGCTATGCATACATACACCATACACACACACGTTATACATATCCACACCCACAAACACCATCACAGACCCAATACACACGCATATGCTACATGTATATAAACACCTACACAAACACATCACACACATCGCGGGGAATAGGCATACACACGTACACGCAATACGCACACACTGCACACATTAAAATCACACCCTTTACACACACCCTCATGCACACAGCAGCAGCCTTCGGTTGCTGTGTGGTGCTCCTCTACCACAGCCACATCGCTCAACATATATACATACATACACATACCATCGCGCACACCCAGCATATACATACATACATACGAGGCGCACACACAGCATGTATATATATACATTCACTGCTGTATATATATACACACACCATACTCACACACACACAAACATATTTATACACATACACACTACATACATATATATATTCGCACGTTCAGTGCGCACACAGCAGCCGAAGGCTGCTGTATTTGGTTCCTCCCGACGACCGGCACACGACACACACATTCGCATACACACGCACGTATATGATCACGCAGATCAAACCGAAACAACCAAACCGAAGAGACAACATAAACGAAACGAAACGAAACGAGACAAAACGAAGCTCACGATGATCGGTTACCTGCGAAATGATGGAACGGTGAGGCGTCGGCAATCGGCGGCAGCCTACGGTGGCGGAACGGTGGTGCAACAGCGGAGGAGATGAAGTTACGAAAAATTATATCGTAAGGTTAACGTTAGCACGCACAACGACAAGATTAAGGTTGTGTTCGAAAACGAGTAAATTACACGAGGATAATAAATGCACGAAGAAAGTTAATGAATTCGAGTCAATTAACGGACCTAGCAGTGACGGATGTCAGTATCCCCCGGTTGAGAGAATTTCGTCCTGAAATTCAGCTGGAGTTAGGTCCTGAAGTTGTATCCACGAACAAATGCGGATATTTGGATTTCATCTAGTTTTTCTATTCCCACGTAAACTTAGGCCCTCGTTTGAAAATTTCTATTGGTTCTTCCACAAAATGTAGCTTCTCATCAATCTTGATTTCCTCGATTGGTACATAGAGGGATCCATCGGCTAAACATTTCTTAAGGTTCGATACATGAAATGTATCATGTACACCACTAAGTTCTTGAGGTAACTTTAATCGATACTCTACGAGACCAATTCTTTCTGTGATCTCGAATGGTCCAACATGTCTCGGAGATAATTTCCCATTCTTTCCAAACCTTACGATTCCCTTCCACGGAGAAACTTTCAATACACGATCACCCACGTTAAACTCTGAAGGTTTTCGACGGTTATCAACGTAGCTTTTCTGATGATCTCGAGTTGCCTTAAGCCTATCCTTGATTTGGAATATCTTGTCAATAGTTTCCTGGATAATCTCCGGGCCTGTCAACTGGCTTTCACCTACTTCCGCCCAACACACCGGAGATCTACACTTCCTTCCATACAACGCCTCAAATGGAGCACATCCAATGCTCGTATGGTAACTGTTGTTGTAAGAGAACTCAATCAACGGTAAGTGGGTATCCCAACTCCCACCAAAATTAATCACACATGCCCTAAGCATGTCTTCTAGAGTTTGTATCGTTTGTTCACTTTAACCGTTTGTTTGTGGATGATAGGCAGTACTTAAGTCCAAACGAGTACTCATCGCCTTTTATAAAGCATGCCAAAACCGTGATGTAAATCTACTATCTCGATCTGACATAATAGACACAGGCACTCCATGCCTAGTCACGATCTCATTCACATATAACCTTGCTAACTTCTCCATTTTTATAGTCCTCGCGAATAGGCAAGAAATGGACAGATTTCGTCATTCGATTCACGATGACCCAAATCGAATCGTGACCACTACTGGTCCTAGGCAACTTAGTGATGAAATCCATCGCTATATTCTCCCACTTCCATTCGGGAATTTCTGGTTGTTGTAACAGACCTAACGGTTTCTGATGTTCGGCTTTGACTTTCGAACAAGTCAAGCATTCACTCACATACTTTGCAATATCCTTTTTCATGCCTGGCCACCAATACAACTCCTTAAGGTCTTGATACCTTTTGTCTACCCCAGGATGAACAGAATAGTTGGACTTGTGTGCTTCGTTCATAACTAGGGTTCGAACATCACCCCACTTAGGTACCCATATATGATCCACAAAATACCATACACCATCCTTTTTACAGCTCATCTGTTTGTCTAACCCTCGGAACTCTTCAGTTGCGACATTCTCCTCATTCAATGCTTCACCCTGTGCCAACAGTATTGCACTTTTAAGTTCGATTGAATAGTCATCCCTAACGCTCGCGCACGTAGGGGTTTTACACGCTCCTTCCTACTCAAGGCATCAGCTACTACGTTCGCCTTTCCAGGATGATACCGAATCTCACAGTCATAATCACTTAGGAGTTCCACCCATCGCCTTTGGCTCATATTCAGTTCCTTTTGATCAAAGATATGTTGAAGGCTTTTATGATCAGTATAGACAACACACTTAGTCCCATATAGATAATACCTCCATATCTTAAGGGCGAATACTACTGCGCCTAATTCTAGATCATGTGTTGTATAGTTTTTTTCATGAATCTTAAGTTGACGTGAGGCATACGCAATCACCTTATCCTTTTGCATAAGTACACAGCCTAGGCCTTGATGTGATGCATCGCAAAACACCACAAAATCATTTGACCCATCAGGGAGGGTTAATATAGGTGCATTGCATAACCTTTCCTTCAACGTTTGAAATGCCTCTTCTTGTTTATGTCCCCAATCAAATTTCTTATCCTTCTGTGTTAACATCGTCAACGGCTGAGCGATCTTAGAGAAGTTTTCAATGAATCGTTGATAATAGCCGGCCAATCCCAAAAGCTGTCGTATTTCTGAGGGCGTCTTAGGAGCGTCCCACTTTTTAACCGCTTCAATCTTTCCAGGATCAACGTAGATTCCCTTTTCATTAACCACGTGTCCCAAAAACTTCACTTCTTGCAACCAAAATTCACACTTCGAGAACTTGGCGTAAAGTTTCTCTTCCATCAATAATTTGAGTATCGCTCGAAGGTGTTGTTCATGGTCTTCCTTTGATCTAGAATAGATAAGGATGTCATCTATAAACATGATCACAAGCTTGTCCAGGTAGGGTTTGCATGCCCGGTTCATAAGATCCATGAACACTACTGGAGCGTTGGTCAGCCCAAACGACATGACTAAGAACTCGTAATGCCCATATCGAGTTTTAAACGCTGTCTTTGGTATATCCTCCTCATGAACCTGTAATTGGTGATAACCTGATCAGAGATCGATCTTAGAGAAATACGAAGCTCCATGTAATTGATCAAATAGATCATCGATCCTGGGAAGTGGATATCGATTTTTCACAGTCAGTTTATTCAACTCTTGATAGTCTATGCATATTCGGAATGTTCCATCCTTCTTCTTGACAAATAGTATCGGTGCTCCCCATGGTGAGTGACTTGGTCGTATGAAACCCTTATCTAGCAACTCTTATAGTTGGCTCGATAATTCTTGCATTTCCGATGGTGCTAACCTTATGGTGTCTTTGCTACTGGCATCGCTCCAGGTACCAAATCTATGCGGAATTCTACTTGTCGAGGAGGGGGTAAACCGGACAAATCATTCGGGAATACTTCCGGAAAGTCTCGTACCACCGGAATGTCTTCCAGTTTCCCTTCCTTAGGTTTCTTCTCCACCACATGTGATGTGTGTAAACTATATATATATCTTTAGTAAGGATTTTTCACACAATTGAGTTTTAATTTAAGAAATGATTATCACTCTTAAACCAACTACACACAATAGGCAAGTGAACCTATCGCATAGTAGTATAGTCTTAGGTAAGAATCGAGTATCAATCCGTGGACACAAGAGCTCCTGATACTAAGTCTTTGTCATTATCTGGCCGATAAAAGACGAGTTGTAAATATTATGATTAACCAAAGTAATTAGTCTAATTAAAGTAAGTAAACAAAGATGAAGATAATCAATCAATGGAAGATATCACTTAGACTTCGAATCCGCTTAGCACAATAATGACAATATGCATGAATCTATGGTGAGATCATTTTATACACATGAAACATGGAAATAAATTAGACCCCTGTCAAGGTTATCCAATTATATAACTT
>BJCM01151918.1:0-11443 GCA_018326385.1 Flaveria bidentis
ATAAAACTACTGAAGATGTCCACAACAGCTGAGGACATCTTACAATAAACGCTTACAGCTGATTCTATAACTACTGAACTACAACAGCTGAAGTGTAAGTACTTCAGCTGTTTTACTAAAACTACTGAATGAAAACTACTGAAGAAGAAACGAAAACTGCTGATTGAAAACTACTGAAGAAGAAACGAAAACTGCTGATTGAAAACTACTGAAGCATAAACCATCACAACTACTGAAGAGTACTTCTTTAGCTGTTATGACAAACTGCTGAAAACTTTGCCTTCAGACTTTGACATCAGCTTATGTCTTCAGCTGATGTCTTCAGCTGTTGTCTTCAGCTGATGTAGACATCTTCGGTTGTCATGATGTCTGTGGGACTTAAAGGTTTTTCTGATCTGGCTCATTGTTTCTTTTGGTCCAACACAACTAATTAAGATCTACGCAGTGAACTTCATGAGTATCGTATGAGTGGCGTGGCTATTTATCAATCGTAAAAGGTTGCCCATTTATAACATAACCAATTATGCTTCAAGAACATCGTATATATCTTCATTTAACTTGGTAACACTCTGGGAGAACAACTTGCAGTTCGGGTCAATACGGGTCGGGCCGATGCTATGTGTAAATTATTTGCATTTTTGTTTTGTTTGTGTACATTTCATATTCTAGATAATGGTTGTGTTGTAAAACCAATCAAAGAAAGAATAATATTGAAGAAGAGATTCACTACTGAATGATTGACTTGTTATGAAAATGTTAATACTAAAACTATGAGATATGAAAAACCAACTATTCTAAATGGCCACTGATCCTTATATACACGAATCAGGACTTAACAACAATTAACAAACTATTTACAATTTACCCCCTCTATGTTTTGCAAACATATCTTCCAAGAGTAAACTTTACTTCCGAAGTTAAGAGAACTTCCGAAGCTTAATCATCCTTCTTCCGAAGCCAAAACTCTTCTTCCGATGCTAACATGTTTTTCTTTCAAAGCATTGTTAACTACAACTGTCTATGATCAACTCTAACTTCCCACAATCTCTACCTTTAGAGTATGTATCATAGAACACTAGCAACAATATCAACCAATACCAAGCTTTGCAACACAAAGCTCAAACTTAGAATCTGGTACCACCTTCGTAAGAATATCTGCAAGATTCTCATCCGTCCTAACTTTCTTTATCAGAACTTCCTTATTGTTGACAACTTCTCGAATAAAATGCAGTCTAACATGAATATGCTTAGTCCTTTCATGAAAAACACTGTTCTTAGCAAGTTGTACAGCACCTTGATTGTCACAAAATACTACTGTATCAGACAATCTCATTCCTAACTCAGCAACAAGTCTTTGTAACCACAATGACTCCTTTATAGCTTCAGTTAGTGCCATATATTCTGCTTCTGTAGTGGACAATGCCACCACATGCTACAACTGAGACTTTCAGCTTACCACATTACCTATCACTCTAAACACATACCCAGTAATAGATCTTCCCTTGTCAAGATCTTTTGCAAAATCAGAGTCAACATATCCTTCAACTCTATCTTGACCATCACCTTACTTCAATCCAAATATCAATCCCCAATCTTTAGTATATTGAATATATCTAAGGATCCATTTGACAGCATCCCAATGAACCTTCCCAAGTGATGAAATAAACCTACTAACCAAACTCACAACATAAGCCAAGTTAGTTCTGGTACACACCATTAGATACATAAGACTCCCCACTACATTTGCATATGGAACATTCTCCATATAAGCTAATTCATCTTCAGAACAAGGACTATCTTCCATGGACAACTTGAAATGAGCACCAATAGGAGTTTTAACAGCCTTACGCTCATGCATACCATAAAGTTTCAGAACTTTATTAGCATAAGAAGTCTGTGACAACTTTAACTGTCTAGAACCCCTATCCCTGGAAATCTCCATTCCCAAAATCTTTCGAGCATTACCTAGCTCCTTCATTTCAAACTCCATCATGAGTAACTTCTTTGTAGCTTCTATCTCATCTTGCCTCTTGCATGCTACTAGCATATCATCTACAAATATAGGTAATCTCCACTTAAACATTTCCTATGATAAACACAACTATCATAGTCACTTCTTATGAAACCATGAGTCACCACAAACTCATCAAACCGCTTGTACCACTGCCTTGGTGACTGCTTCAGTCCATACAAGGACCTCTTCAATAAACACACTTTATCCTCTTTGCCTTTCACCTCAAAACCCGTAGGTTGCTTCATATATATCTTCTCATCTAAGAACCCAGGTAAGAAAGTTTTCTTAACATCCAGTTGTTCCAACTCTAAATCAAAAGCAACTGTGATAGACAAAGTTATACGAATAGAAGTATGCTTTAACACTGGTGAAAAAATCTCATTATAGTCAATACCTTCCCTCTGAGTAAATCCCGTAGCTACCAACCGAGCTTTAAACCTAGGACTCTCATCACCAGGAACACCCTCCTTGACTTTATACAACCACTTACAAGCTACAAGTTTCTGATCTACTGGTCTGTCCACCAATTCCCATGTTTCATTCTTTTCAAGTGAATTCATCTCTTCAACCATAGCATCATACCACCTAACACTTTCATCTGATGACATAGCCTCATCAAAATTCAAAGGCTCATAGATACTCTCCTCTTCAGCAGTTGAGAAAGCAACAACTGACACATCTTGATCATGCTTGTATCTAATAGGAGCTACCACCTATCTTCTAGGTCTATCTCTGATAATGCTATGTGTAATCTGAGGTTCATGATTCACTTCACCTTCAATCCCACTACTTGACCCAATATTCCTGTCTGAATCATCATCATACTCCACCTTAATCTTAACTTTCTCTGGAGACTGAGTCCGGATGTCAACACCTACAACATCCTTGTATAGCAGGCCTTCTTGGAAATCTACATCCCTGCTTACTATTACCCGAGGTCCTTCACCTTCTAATCTCCGAATTCTATGCCCTTTGACTCCCTCAGGATACCCCAAAAGAACACTCTTTTAAGCCCTTGCATCAAGTTTATCCTGACTAACATGAAAATAGACCACTGACCCAATCACCCTCAAATGACTACAGTCAGGCTTAATTCTTCTCCAAACCTCCATAGGAGTCTTTATACCCAAAGCTCTGGATGGAGACCTGTTAATCAGATAAGCTGCAGATGCAACCAATTCACCCCAAAAACCTTTTGGAAATCCAGCTTTAGACCTCATACCCCTAAGTCTCTCCAACAAATTCATGTTCATCCTCTCAGCCAACCCATTTTGTTGGGGAGTACCAGGTACTGTGAGATGTCTGGATATACCATGAGTTCTGCAAAACTCATTGAACTCACTATTACAGAATTCCAGACCATTATCAGTCCTCAACTTCTTTACCATCCTTTCACTCTAAGTTTCTACTAGAGTCTTCCACTCTACAAATATTTTGAAAGCCTCATTCTTATGTTTAAGAACATAAACCCAAACCCTTCATGAATAATCATCTATAATAGACAAGAAATAACTAGCTCCACCTAGAGTACTAGTTCTAGCAGGCCCCCAAAGATCTGAATGTACATAGTCTAATACATTAGTAGAGATATGCTTACCGGTCTTAAACTGAACCCTCTTACTTTTACCCAATACGCATGTCTCATAGAAACCTACATCATTCACCTTAAACTCACTAATGATGCCTTGTTTCCTTAACTCAATGAGACCATTTTCACTAAGATGACCAAATCTTTTATGCCATAGTAGAGAACTATCACTCTTTGTAACTGCCATGCAGTCACTACCAAGTACTACTGATCCCTCTAGTTTATATGTATTGTCACTCCTTCTACAACCAGTTAACAATACCAAGGAACCCTTAACAATTTTAGCCTTACCATCTTTCAATCCAACATAATAGCCTGACTTCTCAAAAGTTCCTAGTGATAACAAATTCCTTTTCAAACTAGGAATATACCTAATATCACTAATATCTACTTTAGAACCATTATTTAACTTAAATATGATGGTACATGACCCTAGAATTTTACAAGGCCGATCATCCCCAAGCTTTATATCACCAAGATCTTCCATCCTCAACTCTTTAAAGAACTCTTTGACAGGAGTCATATGAAGAGAACATCCCGAATCAAGTATCCATTCACCCATGTCTTCATCACAAGACATATTAAGAACATCAGAGCTATCATAGCCATCAGCAAAACCTTCAAATACATGGCTAGTTTGCCCTTTTGCCAAACTTGATTCATTTCCCTTCATCCTCCTATCCGGACAGTCTTTCTTGAGATGCTTTTCCGAATTGCATACATAACACCTTCATTTAGTTCTTGACCTTGATCTAGCTTGACTCTTGCCTTTTGTGAACCTTTGTTCTGATCTCTCGCGCACTAACAGTCCATCACTTGAGTCTTCTTGTACATCACTCTTTTTCTTCAACTCCTTAGAGTTCATGGCTGTAAGAACCTCTTCCATTGATAATGTTTATCGACCATACATCAACGTATCAAAAAAATGGTTGTATTACTTTGGCAATGAAGTCAAGAAGATGATGGCTTGATCTTCATCTTCTAATTTCGTGTCAATGTTTTCAAGATCCAAGATAAGTTTGTTAAACTCATCTGTGTGATCTTCCAAAGTCTTGTTTGCCCCCATATGAAATGTATACAACCATTTCTTCAGGTATAGTCTATTTTCCAATGACTTTCGTCATGTATAGACTTTCAAGTTTTGTCCAAATTCCGGCAGCCGAGTCTTCCTTCGACACTTCTCGAAGCACCCGATCTCCCAAGGACAAAATTATCGTATTGTGCGCCTTATCCATGATCTCACGCTTCTCTTTCTTTGTCAAATCTGCTGGCAAGTTTGCCTGCCCTGCGAGTGCTCCCACCAAGCCTTGGTGTACAAGTAGCGCTCGTATCTTGACACGCCATAACCCGAAATCATTCTTTTTGTCAAACTTTTCAAGATCGAACTTTGTGGACACCATCAATGATTCTTCAATCTCACTCCTGATCACTGCCAAGATCACCTTCTTTCTCCAATTAAGTTGAACTTGGCTCTGATACCACTTGTTGTAAAACCAATCAAAGAAAGAACAATATTGAAGAAGAGATTCACTACTGAATGATTGTCTTGTTATGAAAATGTTAATACTAAAACTATGAGATATGAAAAACCAACTATTATCCTTATATACACGAATCAGGACTTAACAACCATTAATAAACTATTTATAATTTACCCCCTCTATGTTTAGCAAACATATCTTCCGAGAGTAAACTTTACTTCCGAAGTTAAGAGAACTTCCGAAGCTTAATCATCCTTCTGTCGAAGCCAAAACTCTTTTTCCGAAGCTAACATGTTTTTCTTCCGAAGCATTGTTAATTGCATCTGTCTATGATCAACTCTAACTTTCCATAGGTTATTTATAGTATGACCTACTTGTACAATAGAAGAATTGAATGCCATATCATGCTATGTGGAATAGGGGACAATTATGTGCAAGTTTATTAAAGTCTTTTTATGAAGTGTTAGAACAACTTTATATAAAAACTTATGAAGAGCTTAAATCAAGCTTCACATCTACTTTGCGGGCAAAGCGTAGCCAGGTTAGATAATCCATGTCATAAAGGTTGTTGCTTTTAATCAAGTTATTGCAAGTCTTTGATAGAACATTAGTAAATGAACTTTGTTTTCTAAAGTTTCCTTGAGCAAAACAGTAACAAAAATGACATTTTTAAAAATCAAATGATTCAATTTTGTGAGAGAAACAAATATTGTCTCTAAAAATCAAAATAAAAATTTTAATTTGAGATACTAATTGTTGTTTTAAAATATTGAAGCAATTTAAATATATTAATAATTTAAATAAGATCAAACCGACTTGGTAAGAACATATCATTTATATTTCAAGGGTTTTAAAGCATATATGTATGTATTCTCTGAGTGCTACATCATGCATTTACGTTATTGTCCATTTCTAAAGATTTCCAGTTTGTGATTGTAAATATAAAAGTTGCAGAATTTGAAGTGCAGTTGTTTTAGGTTTTTGTTTCATGTGTTTCTTTTGGTTGTTTTTAGGTTTTTGTTTCCACATTTTTTTTCATTGAAAAATGATTACAACAAAACCCGCTGCCCATATAATCACATGCGATTCTTCGGATGTGATTTGAAGTGGGAAAAGAACTGCCTTTTGTTCTCAATCATTAGTGTGAAGGAACTTCATTGTCTAATTATAACCAATTTATTGGGTCAAATGAACCATTATGCTAAAAAAAATTAGCATACTTAAAATGATAGGTTTCTTATCATATTTCCAAAAATAATAGCTTCTTACATCTCTAATATTGACAAGCAACTTTGTTGTATAATTAGATGCTCAAATAATGTTTTAATGGTAAAATAGACACTAAAATTGACTACAACTTTAGAACTGGTATGCATTGTGTTTATGGTTTTCATTTAGGTGTATGGAAGGAAGTCTAGGCTTATCGTATTTATCATTTTACCTTTTATGTGTTTCTCGTTCTTCAATTTAACCTTGTGATATTATTTATATTTCATGTATCCTATTATTTGTAGGATCAGTATCGTTTGAGTGTGTGTAGTATGCAAATGTATGTTACTATGTATATTATCATTTTATATCTCTTAGTGTGCACAGGCTACACTGTCTACACCAAATGGGAAGTTAAAATTTTAAGGCAAAATATATCTATTAATTTGATTATGTATCATGTTTGTAGGCATGTTCCATCTAAAATAATCTTCTGCTCTAAATCTATATTCATAACTGTCTTCATTAGTATTTATTATTTTGTGTCATATGTGCAATATGTTCATCCAATTTACTTATTTCTTGCATAATTGAAGCAACATGTGGCTTTTAGTATGTCAAGATGGAAAAAACACCGATACTCTCACTCAAATTAGATGGTTCTTTTTGTGTATGAAATACTTACACGCCGCTCTTATGCTATTGTATGTCATGAAATTACTAAGAAAACTGATAAAGATTGTTGTTGTGTAAAAGACATGTATTCTTCTATACGTTAAGAGATATCTCTTATTGGGTTCATTTGTGAGTAAATTGCACCATCACTAAACATCCAATTATAAATCATAAGTCCAAATTCCTCATTTCTTAGAATAACTTGCATACCTTGATAAAATACTCATTTTCTCTCCGAAATGACTTTTCATACTTCGTTCTAAGTAACAAAAAACAAATACTACGTTGTAAATTGTTATTGTCACCTCACGTAGGTTTCCAACTAATGTGTGTGTATAAATTTTATTAATATTATAGTTTTAGATTTTCTTAATTGAAACACCAACTTTTATATACTACAATTTGGCCACAAAACTTTTTTTTACCAGAACCCGCCCGTACACCTTGAATTTTACGTTTACCTCATACATTTTACTTAAGTTATTTTTTCTTATTATTTAACAAATTGCTTTGTTATCTCTAAACTTTTATAAAATCACCATACAATCCCTAAAGTATAATAAAGTTCTTCTTTTCGGAAGCAAACTATTAATTAATTGCTTTTATAAAATTTAACACCAAAATTTTATATTTCTTAACTAATCCATGTGTCTTGCTTATTTATATCTATGTTTCCAACTTGTCGTGGAATGTGAGTACTTATCCACTACTAATTTACCTTTGTACCTCCATATTTTAAAGAAGTTACCATATGGTCTTAAACTTTAGTAATATCATTATTTTCCTTTTTAACCAATATACACTTTCAAATCCTTATGCCTTGCTGAATTTGATCCACATATTTAGCACACTGTAGAGTGCGGGTAAAGTCCACTAGCATCTATGTATGTATGCATGTATATATGTATGCATGCACACCTACATGCATGTATGCATGTATATGTGTGTGTGTATATATATATATATATATGTATATATATGTATATATATGTATATATATGTATATATATGTATATATATGTATATATATGTATATGTATGTGTGTGTGTTTAGGATTTGAATCATATGAGAACCCTTTAAAATTATGAGAATCTATTAACCTTATGTGATTGGTTGTTTAATTTTTATATTAAAGTAGGTGGTCCACATTCAGTCTAGAGAAAATGAGCGTTGCAAGTTGCTTTAAAAGGTAATATAGTTGTTTTGACCTGATCTACATGTATTCCCTTTTCATTTATCTCGTGATCGAGGAATTAAACTTCCCGCTTTCAGAAGTCACATTTAGAGAATTTTCATAAATATTTTCTTGCTAAAGCTTTTCTACAACCATTATCAGATGTATTCCCTTCTCATTTATCATCTTGGTTCTTAGAATAAATAAGTATGCAATCGATAAAAAAAACGACAAACTTGTCCAATTATGGCCTACAAACCTATTCATCAGATCTAGGAAAGTTATAGGGGCATTGGTTAGTCCAAAAGATAAACAAAAAAATCATAATGCATGTAACAAATCTGAAAGTTATCTTACGAATATCTTCCTCATGCACTTTTAATTGATGGTAACCTAATCGAAAATCATTTTTTAAAAAGTAGCTGACTTCTTGCAATTGATCAAATAAATCAATTTACTAAAATAGGATACTAATACAAGTTTAGCTCATAATAAGCTTGAATATTTCAACAAAGATAGAATAGTAATAAGATAATCGGTAACTAGAACAATGAAACAGGTGATCCGATATATATTATGTTAATCTATTCCTAGCCTCTTCTAAATGTTAAATGGATATTCTAAGCCTTTCGAGAACCTTCAAATGATGGATTCCTAAGAGCAATCACTAACACTTCACCTCTCAAAAGTTATTTCAAATGTTGCAAATAAGCTACTATTTATATTGTTTCTAAAGTGTGGGGCACGGTCTCATGTCCCTAAGCAGAACCTCGTGTCGTCTAGGCACGACCCTGTGTTAGTACAAGATATGTAAAAGTTGATCGGCTTGTACAAACGACAACTAAGAATATCAAAAGAAGATGTCAACTTAATAAAAAACATTTAGTTGTGTAAAGTAGCAAAAAGGCTATAAGAGAAGAAAAGAAAAGGACAAAAAGTCCCTCTCTACAAGTAAAGAAAAAAGGTAAAAAAATTTGAACCTCATTAATCCCAATTGTGAATCCTAGGATCGCAATCAGGAATTATCAGTGTTAGTTGATGTCAAGTCAACGTTTGCGGAATCAACGTTGGCTTGGTTTAATTGTTTGTATAGTAAATCAATATCAACAATGATTCAAGAACACAACTAATGAATTAACAAATGTTAAATTCGATTCAAACGTATATCGTCAAAACATGCTAATTATTACAAATAAACAATGAACGCATGCTATTGAATTTTGTGTTCTGATAATGTGACGGCTGCTAGGGTTTTGATTTGTGTGATGTGATATTTGGTGATCGTAATGTTACTTGTATGTTTGCCGTCGAAGCCGTCCCCTTGATGTGAAACCTAGGATCCATATATATAGACAATGATGTTTATGTTAAGGAAACACCGGATCTCTTGGGATTTGAATTGTTTCAGTTAAGGAATCTCCGGATTTCTTGGGATTCGCATAACTGACTTGTTGACTTTTAATACTTGTATTGTTTGAATACAAGTGTTTGGACTCCACAGGAGTATTATCTTCCGTAGATGATTGTTCTTCCGCAGCAATATTGTTCTTCCGAAGCAATATTGTTCTTCCGAAGCAATATTGTTCTTCCGAAGCAATATTGTTATTCCGAAGCAATATTGTTCTTCCGAAGCAATATTGTTCTTCCGAAGCAAATTGGTTCATCCGCAGGAATCTTCATTTGGAATCTTCAATTGTAAGAAACATATCTGCGGAAGAACAAAATGTTCATCCGTAGATGTTTCTTACACTTAGTTAGTTTCAGAAATTGTCTAAGTATAATGTTTGTACCTGCATACATACATAAATCAACACACATATGTATGGGTTAACCTATACATTTAATACATACACATTAATGAATTACAACTATTCATTACAGATATTAATTCAAGTACTAAGCCTATACAAAATGGACTAGATCTACTAATCCTAGACCTAACAATACTCCCCCTTAGGCTTAGCTACTTGTAAGCATTTCTTCAAAACAGAAAGCTCCTTCAATCTTGAAACCATTTTCATGTTGAAATATGATACTGCATCCTTTTGATCATCGTGTTTGTACTTGATCTCCATTCTGCATATCCTTTGGATTGTCTCAAAATTCAGCCCCAATACATCTTCTTCTGTGGTAAGGGTTTCCAAAACACATTGGCTGTTAACAATTTCTAGCTCATCTTCTTCTGAGATTTCCAATTCTGAATATCCTCAATGTTGACTCCTTTCAGCATCCCAGTATTATATCTTTTTCTTTTGTATGCTTTGGCATGCAACTTATTCACAACTTGTATCTTATGAATGTATAAGCATAAATCATTATGTGCTCTTTCATCTGCTAGCTTTTGGAAGAATTTATCATGTAAGAATGATATGTAGCTTGGATGGAGCATTTTGATCTCTATAGGTTCGAAGATTCTTATCTTGTCACCTTTCCTATCATCAGCATCCTCAGCAGCACCATTTCTTTTGTTTTCTGAACATATCCCCACTCAGTTATGGGAATAGTGTATTGATTTCCTCCAATCACTTTGATGGCTAATGTTTTCCTATTAGTACAACCAACTCTTCTTAGGAATTCATCATCAACTAATGAGGAGGAGTTGGTGCTTGATCTTTTCTTCCTCTCTAATCTTCTTTTGTGCTTATCATCCTCTCTTTTTGCTTCATTAATCACATCATCTTTGAATTTTGTCTTTAACTTTCCCACCAACACAGAGAAATCTCTTCCCCTTGAGTGAATTGGATAATTAGACCAGCACTGCTTCTGTATCATGGAAATACTGAATTCTTTCGGAGGTTCTCTTGATAATTGTACAATCCCACTCTGGATCATATTTCCAAGCCATAATCCTGTTCTCTTCTAAGGAACTGGGAGTTGTGATATGATCATATAGCTCTATGAGAGGATTTCTATTCAATGATTTCTCTAACAGTTGTCCCTAATGGCCACACTTTGCCAGGAATGACTGCTCTTGGTTCTCTGATCAGTTTGTCTTTGCCTTTGTGCTGATCTTTGGATTAAATAGTTATAGGATCAGCAGAAAGTTTGCATTGATGCTAATAGGATGGATTTGGAGCTTCAGTTCTGAACCTTACTCCAGTGTCAAGCTCAACTGACATAACATGTTCCATCATTCTTCTCAGTTCAGAAATATTTCTTCCTTAAAGCTCATGAGCCTTGTAATTATGTCCCTGTAGCCAACATACCATATTGTACTTGTTGAGTTTTGCTTTGTCACAATGGCCTAGATCTTTCTTGATTTTCTGGATGGCTTGAAATGTTGTGAATGCCTCATAATCAC
>BJCM01151920.1:0-11935 GCA_018326385.1 Flaveria bidentis
TGTGCATCTTATAGCTCTAGTATGATTTCCTGAAAGTGCTATTGACTCTCGGTCAAAACAAGAATCTAGCATCAAAATGTTTTATTAAAATGTCCCAAATGATTCTGATATACCTGTATGATTCCATAATGAATCTCTCCAGAAATGATCAAATTAACTTGAAGCTGGTCTGTCCAGGAAGAGAAATCTGTTAGACGTTTTCTAAAAGGTTTCAATCCATCTCAAACCAAAAACACAAAAATATGTCTTGTTTTGTTTTAATTTCAAGTTGTTTTTCTGTTTTTCTAGTCTTTTGTTACGTAAAAGTCGGACTATACAACTAGATGAAATCTCTGAATCACTCACTAAAGGTGGTCACGTCTGAGGTGACCAATCGGTTTTAAATTAAAAGGGTCACGTATGAGGTGATCAAACCGTTTTAAATTAAAAGGATCACGTCCGAGGTGATCAAACGGTTTTAAATAAAAAGGATCATGTCTGAGATGATCGGTGTTCATAATGTTATATATCAAAAGGTAAAATTTTAAGTGTTTGAAAGTGTATGAGGTCAAACTCTTAAGTATGAGCCAATAGCACGATTGAATCATAAGTATGAGCCAATCGCACGATTGGACTATAAGTATGAGCCAATCGCACGATTGGACCATAAGTATGTGCTAGTCACACGATTGGACCATGAGTATGGGGCAACCATGCGATTGTACCAAAAGGTTGAACCAATCATACGACTGGATGAAGAAGTCTAAGTCAGTCGCACGACTGAACCCCAAGCATGCGTATGGGTCCAGTAGCACGACTGAACTATAAAACAGTATAAATAGAGGGGTTAGTCGGTCGCATTCCTTACCACCCTTCAAAGCTCTCAAAACCTCTCATACGCAAACACTCTGCCCGAATTTCTATTACTGTGATTACTTGTTGATAGTGATTCTAACTGTTGTCCTACTCATCTACAGGTATTGTGAGAATGAAATTGATCCTAATGAATGATATTATCGAACCCTAAATGACCTAATCGGTTAAAATCAAGAAATGAGAATAACTCTTCAAAATAGACCACTTAAATGGACATAATCGTTGATTTAAAGGACATTAAGTGATATTTAGAGTCCCTGTGAAAATAATGAGTCTAAACACAAAGTCTAATATAAAGTCTTGACAAAGATTCAGACTTAGAGTGTCGAACAGAGCAACAAGCGAATGGACACTCCGTATGAACCTCAGTTGCACGATTGAGTCAGGCGCACGATTCAATCGCATGAATGAATCAATCAGTGACTCAGTCGCACGACTGACTCAATTACATGGCTTAACATACGACTAAGTTCAGTCACAGACACAATCGCACGACTGAACTCAGGAGCATGCTCAATCGTACGATTGAACCAGTTTGATCAAAAATAGTTTAAGTTTCAACTGTCATCTCCTATACATAACTCTAATGTATATGTTTCTTGTGTTACAGCAACATGGATGATAGATGGACGATGAGCACCAAGCACAATATATGTGCTCATCTTGATGCTACCTCCAGGAACGTCGCTGAGTTCGCTCGGATTATAGCCTTTCTACGTAGGTCGAGGATCTACAAGGCTATGTTTGCTCCTTGCACACCTTACCGGTCTCTACAGCAGGCCTTCTGGGAAGGTGCTTCAGTTGACAGATCTGCTGTGCCTCACTGCATTAGGAGCCCTATCCTCGGGCAGGAGATAGAGATCACTGAGGAATATCTGAGGAGGGTCTTGGACTTGGGTGAGGATGGTGCCTACCCAACCAAGCTGCATCCCCTGACTGTTCGGGGATGCTTTCTATGGATCAAGTAAGCTGGGGACATCAACGCAGGTGTGCTCAACAAGAGCAACATGTGACCCCAGTTCAAATACTTGGATCATGTCATTCTTAAATGCATAGCGTCAAGGAGAGGAGGGTTCAATGAGATGTCTGATCAAATCCAAAATGCATATGTTGCTCTGCTACTGAACCACCCTTTCAGTTTCTCCCACATGTTGTTCTCCTACATGATAGAGAACATCAAGGCAAAGGGCAAGGAAGGCTTCTGTATGTACCCAAGGTTTTTACAGATGATAATTGACGAGAAGCTTCCTCTGCTGCCGAAAGAGAAGGATGATGTTGGTACACTCGAGGTGATGGATGACACGAATTTAGGTCGGATGAAGGTGTACTGGGGGAAGCAGGTGAAGTCCCCAGTAAGGAGATTGTTCAGGCATTTGGCTAGAGAAGATTATGTGGCGCCCTCTCGTAAGAAGTGGCGTCATGATGACAGCGATTCGGATTTTTAGGCAATCGTCTTACCCACCGATGAAGAAGACGACGATGATGACGACCAGGATGATGGTCAAGGTGGTGGAGATACTAGTCCCTCTCAATCTAGGTCTACTGACACTGCTACTTTATCTCCTTCATCTACACATGACACCACTAATGCTCCTGGTGGAACAGAGAAGGCTTTTTTCCATCAAGACTTCCTGCTCGACGAAGAGGAAGAGACTAACGATGAGCCTCTGGTCAGGACAGTTGGGAGCAGGGTTGTGGCCACTGAGAGAGGTAAGAGGCGGTTGGTGGACACCAGGCTGGGTCGAAGGGTGCTGCTATAGATCTCACTGATCCTACTTACGCCCCTAACCATCCCATCAGCCCAGGGGAGCTTCTACTGCAAAGGGCTCTAGGAAGAAGAGGATGGCCCATCCTTATGGCAAAAAGTGTAAGAAGCCAAGATTCACATTGATCATATCTTCTACCACAGCCACTACCACCACTGCCACAGCCACCACCATTACCACACCTCCTACCACCACCACCAGAGCTACTACCATCACTACCACTCCTCCCACCACCACTACCACAGCCACTCCACCACTATCCACTCCTATTCCACCTCCCATCTTCACCACATCTACCACCACAACCACCACTGAACAAGCTGATACTTCCACCCAAGCCCCAATAACCTATGGCTCCACTCTACCCAATATCGGGTTAGAGGAACAGCTTGCTAACCTCAACCACAGTGTGCTAAGGCTGATTGCCACTGATGACCTAAGGGCTACTCAGCTAAACCAGCCGATGGAGGTAAATGCTGCTCAAGCAAAGCAAATCGCGCAGCTCAGCAAGAAGAATGCCCAGTATGAGAGGGCTTTAGGCCGAGCTCACCATGCGCTTAAAGGTCAAAATGAGCTGGTGTTGGCATCAGTAAAGAGGATAGAGGATCTGGAGAAGAAGAATAAGAAGATATTGATAATGCTAAAGGTATCCAAGAGTGAGCCGTTAAAGATCAAAGATAGTGATGATGTTGATGATGATGATGAGCTCACAAAAGATGAATCTAAAGAAGAAGAAGAAGATGAGAATGAGGGAGCTGGACCGAGCGGAAAGGACAAGGAGGATGATCAACATGATAATCAAGAAGGTGATGCTGCTACATCAGCCTCCACTCAAGCTCAGGAGTGGCGCACAAAGAGAAATCAAGATCAAGGAGCCTCGTCCTCAGCTCCTCAAGTTGAAGAGACGACAGATCAAGGAAAAAGTAATGCTTAGATGTCTTTGTATTTAAAACTTTTGTACTTGAATTATGCATTACATTAATGTAATTAATGATTATCTATGTTTTTTATGTTTCAGTGTCTTGATTAATGACTTATGTGTGGTGTGTTAAATGTTTAATCAAACAGATGAAACTCAACAGCAAGATGAGTATGATGTCATTCCCCTTCAGCAAATCAAGACTCAACTCATGATGATTAATGATTTGCAAGGGATCATCAGAAGGTCAGTGAGCTACACTCCCGAAGAATGAGAAATCATTCATGATCTGACCGATGACCAGCTAGCTGAGATGTTCCAACTCAATCTAGATGAAATTGTCAATAATGCTCCAGAAGTCAATGTACTAAGAGATGAGGAGCTACAGATGTTGATGAGATTAAGATTGAGGATGTTATAGCTGAGCACTATCTAGAGTACACTGACCACGAAGGAAATGTTATCCCCAACCTGGGTGATACTTTTGGCAGTGCTACTTTTGAGAAGTTGGAGGAGATGGAGAAAGAGAAAGAAAAGGATGAAAGCCAAGCCCAAGCTTCAGACGCTAATGTTGACCTAAAGAAAGCTGAATAGGACGCTTGTTTTACTGAAATGAAAGCCCAGTGCGCACCTCCAAAGCAGAATGCCTACACCAAACTCTACAGAGTAAAGAGACATCAGAAATTGTCAAGCAAGATTATCGCATGGGCATATTTTGAAGACCTGGAAATCTATGCAGTTAAAAGAGAGAAGGGGATTGAGTACTTCAGATATCCTCATGATCTGAAGACTCTTCATGGTTTTGAGCTCAACCGCCTCGCATGCTTAGATCTTTTGTATGCCAACCCGAGAAAGATGTCAGGATGGTTTGAGGTTGTGTTGAAGAAGGAATACCACACCAGATGGGTAAACTTCAGACCTCAACAACCTAAGAGGTTCATTCATAAGTCTGAAGTTGATCCTATATCTGGAGGACCAAAGGTGGTGCTGAAGTGGAGTCCCCCGCGCATAATGTCAAAGATTCCCTTACGGGAAATGCCTCAAGACTTCACTCCATACTTCAAATGGTGGTATTATGATTGGCGGACGGGAGAAGCAGTCATAGTTTTGAACAGATAAGGAAAGATAGATACTATTAGGGTATTCGACCTAATGTGGCTTACTAACTTGTCTACTGAAGATGTCTATACTTTATACAAGTGGCCATTGTTCTATGACACGCAAGATATTATACAAGCTCTATAGTTCCACCACGTTATAAGGCTCTGCTTTGCATTTGAAATACATGCAGGAGTTACAAGAGAGGAGAAGTACAAGAAGTTCCAAGAACACGTGAAGAATGTTAGACGATAGGATAAACTAGGTCCAAGGGGGAGTTTGTAGATACATGATGTTCCTAGTTTATGAGCTTAAATGTAAAAGTCTTTCATGTATTACACATGTGTAATGTAATGATTCAATGAAATATAATATGTGTTTGATGTTTATTCATGATTAACTATTTCATATTATTATTGTGTTAAGTATAATTCATATGTATGAACTTCTTATATAGGTTTGAGGTTGTTGTGCATAGTTCTTAGTCAATAATGATTGAGAAATGTGTTCAACCTAGTCGGGTAAGTAGTCATGCTAATGGACCATACTTATGGACCATACGCATGAATATATCATGCTTATGGACCAGTTGCATGACTAAACCAGGAGATTGATCAGTCGTATGATTGAGATATAAGATTGACTCAGTCGCACGACTGAACCTTTAGTCGTGCGTATGACTCGGTCGCAAGATTCAGTCGCACGACTAAACCATGCTAATGGTTTAGTCGTACGAATGGCAACTACAAACCTATAAATACCACTTAATTCGTGGAAAAATAGAACACTTGAGAAACCTAGAGAGAGATTACGAATATTCATAAACCCGAGCCGTCCAGAACGTCCAAGACAGTCAATCCAACTTCAAAGTTCGTTCTTGATCGATTTCTACTCGTTCTTAACATTTAGTTCATTCTTATATCGATTGGGTTAGTGTTCTCACTGATTGGATCGCCAATCAAATAGGATTCCGCACTCTTTGATCTGGTCTCACGCAGAATCTGTTAGTATTCCGTACGTACACGGTCCTGACACAAGACTTGATAGTTATCAAACTAGGTATACCATGTACAAAGCTTTGAAAATAATTTGTGAAGGTGATAGAGAAATACAAGATCTTAAAAATCAGAAACTCAAAAGACAATTGGAGTTGTTTGAGCATCTTTCTGGAGAAACAATAAATCAGATGATGAATAGATTTGTACAACTCATTACTGAAATGTCAACTATTTGTGTGAAGAATGATCTTAAAGATCTAAATGATAGACTTCTCGATGTTGTTCCATCTTCATGGAAACAAATAGTCACTTTGTTGAATCATACAGAAAAGTTTTCCATGGATCTTGATCTTTTGATTGCCAAAATAGAATCAGTTGAAATTAATGAGAGTTCAAGAAATAAAGATAGATTTGTGTCAACATTTCAGTATAAGTATGTTTCATCTCCGGCTAACACAGTGGAGAATGCATGTATTGCTAAAGATGATAGTTCTCCAAAAAGATAAGGGTGATTTGTTTGTTGGAGTTTGTTTTTTTACAGACTCAACCTACACAAATGCTCCTGTCTATGCAAATCAACCTCAATCTCCTCCTAAAACTCAAATTCCTAAACCTCAAACTAAGACTCCATCTTCTAACTCTGTTAAACCTAGCAAAGTTAAAGATTTCATAAATATCCTTTTACGGGATGAAGAATCAAAATATGCTTTTACGACTTTCATGGAAAACTTTCAGGCTTATCAAGGTAGTCATTTAACTCAAGTTGATTTGATTTTGCAAGATTTGTTTGAGATAGATCCTGATGATATGGAAGAGATGGATTTGAACTAGCAAATGGTGATGATAGCTTATAGGACTCGGAAACACTCTTATGTGAACAAAAATTACAAGCCAAATGCAAACAAAACTATTGGCTTCGACAAGTCAAAGTCAAGGTGTTTCGACTGCAATAGTTATGGCCATTTTTCAAGAGAATGTAAAGCTCCAAGAATTCAAGAAGGCAATGGTGAAGCAGGCTCTAGCAATCAAAGATATCAGCAACAGACTCAGAAAACATTTCAGAAGCCGTATCAAAGTCTTCCTATGCCAGAACTGAAAGAAGAATAAAAAACAACCGAAGAGCCAAAGAAATATCTTATTGTTAGCATTAAAGATGGTTATGACCGGAGTGCTTATGCTAAATAGTTTACAGTTAATCTTACTTCTGATTCAACACTTATTGTTGAGATTAATAATGAAGACTGGTCTGAAAACAATGACCCTAAGGCAAATGATAATTCAAACAATGATGAAGACTATGGTTGGAGCGACAAATCTGATCCAAAGGAAGATTCAGAAGAAGTTGCTCTCATTGCATAGTCAGAACAACCTAAGGTTGAACACTCATCAAGACTTCACCTTCTTATCCAGGAATTCCATTAGAAGTTAGAGAGAAAATGTGCACAAAAGCATATTTTGAACAAGTTGAACACTACAAAACATACTCGTTCAAAATATATGATAAACTCAAACAAGAAGAATTAATGCACAACAAACTCAAAGTTGATCACAAAATCTCTGATGACAATATCATATCTCTTTAAATATCATGGAACAAAACTCTAAAAGAACTGAACAAGTAAAAATGCAACTTGAAGATATGACTAAAACTCTAGAACAAGAGAAATTGGCATATGCTGCAACTCAGGTTGATCTTGCAAAAGTTAGATGAAGCAATTTACTTGTGGTCATGATAATAGGTCGTATGAGCCTCGGTTTCCTCCGTTTTGAAGACGTCCAACGCGCATTGGGGCATCACACATAGTAAAATACACAAAGACAAATTTTATGGAAATTAAAATATTAAAATACATTAAAAGGAATGGCTTTCGCTCGCTCGTGTGGTGAGAAATGGACATGTGTTTATTGTTGATTGGTCTGATTTTTAGTAAAAATATATTTATTGTTTATATTGGTAATTTGATTTGTTCAAATGTGAATTTTAACTAATGATAGAGTTAGCTTCAAAAACAGATTTAAATAAATGGTTACTTTAGCTTATTTCCAATAACAAAACTAACACCAAAAGCACATGTCTTCGATATTAATCACATGGGTAGATTTTTATGTCGACTTAAAAAACACAATAATTAATTTTGATTATAGTTCAAATTCAAGTGTGAAGTAGATTAGGATTTAATGTAGTTTATAAGTAAATAGTAGATGAGTCTGTGTCATGTAACGCCTATGGATTCAACAAACTTATTTTTTTATCATCAATTTTTTTTCATGGTTCACCTTATGCAAGCACAAGGCGCGAGTGTTAATTAAAACTAGTTATATATGATTAGAGTATTCATAATAGTTTCCTTATCAATGTCCCTCATAATTAACAAAAAAAATCATCATCACTTAAAAAATTTTGGTTTCTTTCTGCAAGTCTTTCACATTAGTTTCCCCATATTTATCTTTAGTTCAATTACATAATTGATAAAACTTAATCATTATTCTTTTATTATTATTTTTTCTTACACTTACAACCACTCATGAAAAATTATAATAATAGATATGAGGTATAGATAGTGTCCCTTAAATATGGGAGATTATTATGGTTTTACTTGAAAATATAATTAAGATGGGGATGGGGCACCTCATGCAAGTGTAAAATTACATGCTTTTTTAATTTTCCCATATAAATTATAGATGAGGTAATGATAGGAAAGATGATGTGAATTCTATAACAAAAACCAATGACATCGATAGTAAAGTATAATATATAATGTTTATGGTACAAAGATTTAAGCCTATACATATGTACTTTCTTTACCTCTTGACATGCCGACATCTTTAGTTCCCATCTTTGTTTCTTGTATGAAAACACTAAAATAGTGTTTGGTATGGTAGAATGACATGCAAAATAGAATGAACGATTATGAGGGAATGAAAATAAAGCTATTTCGTTGGTTAGTGGATTGGAATTCACAAATACATAAGAAATCTCATTCCCTCCAAGCACCGCAAAATCATTCATACGCTTCCATTACCTCTTCCAACATTCTTTCCACTACCGCCACCAACAACAACAACAATAACCAACACAATTAGCACCACCGCTGTTACTACTATCACCACCCACCACCGCCAACCACCACCACCATTATTACTGCTGTCATAACCCACCGCCACCAACCACCACCAACCACCACCAACCACCACCACTACCCCTAAACACACCAACCACTACCTTATATCACCACCACCGCTACCACCAACAACATCCCCCATCACCTCCACCAACACCAACCAGCACTACTATCATGGTATCTATTTATTTGTTTTTCCTACCTACCAAACAATACAAAATATTTACTAATTACATTTCCACAATATAACCAACCATGCAAGTGTTCTGATTTAAATTAGGCTTATGATGTCTATGTGCTTCAAATGTGGTGTTCCATGTTGTTTTATCCTTATGCATCAAATACAACACTACCAGAGAGTGAGAGAAACAGGGACGAAGATGAAAAAGACTATAAGTTCTTTGACGAAGAATATAATTTATACAATTGGAGGAGGAGATCACCCTTTGATGATTGAGGCATTAAGACTCTTGTTCATATCAAACCATGAGTCCATGATGACATAAAAGCATGACTAGAAAGGCCACAAACACACTATGACTGCTATAAAAACAAATCATGTTTGTCTCATGTGACCGTGAAGCATAAAAAATGATGTATCCAAGATCAGTTATAACTCTTATAAGAGCGTGGAAATAATGATGTGAAGAAAACTATCATTTGAAGTTGTGAGGATTATGTCATCCATATAAAGAAGAAGATACATGGTATGAGTACCCTAGTGATATACAAAAAAGAATTATCACACACTACTCCAAACTACTTGTGAGGTAATATACTCTGAAATGTTATTGTACAAAGCTTGAGGGGCTTGTTTGAGTTTGTATGGATACTTCTGTAACTTGCATACACCATTAGGAAAACTATTATCAATTAATCTAAGTTCTTGGTGCATGTATATTGTTTCTTTAATATCCATTTGCAAGAAGGAAGTTTTTACGTACAGTTGTTTAGTAGACCAAGAATAGGAAATAGCAACCAATAAAACGATCTTGATCGTTGAACGTTTCTCCCATTGAGATAGATGTCTAGGTAATAATTCCAACAATTTTAGACATGTAACTAATCACCAAAGTGCTAGTGAGATCAAAAGGCTAATATGTAATAAAGACTTTGACATTTGAGAGAAATGTAAAGTTGGTTTGAATGATATGATGATGTTTTGGCTTTAAGTACTTATTTTGTGTTTGGGAATATGAGGTGGTGAGGTGAGATGGGATATCCCACAAGAGGTAAGGTGATGGATAAGTTTGAGATATTAACCCCATTATTAGTAAATAAATGCTTCGTAACAGTTTGAAAATAATACTCAACTAATTTCTAAAAAATATAATTATTGAGATGGAATCTAATTTCTTTTTAAAGGGGTAAAGCCAAATGTGTTTTGCGAAATGATCTACATATATTATGTAATATTTAAATCTATAAAAAAGTAGATAAGAGAAGATCATACATTTCAATATACTAAATATAAGCTAGCATTATAAGAAACAATAGATCAAGAAAAAGGAAGCGATGAGTTATATTGATATGACATGAAATTGTCATAAAAAATAGTAACAGAATCAATGAAAGAAGATAAAATTACAAATCTATTATTGTGCGGGTTACGAGTCTATGATGCTATGTCATGAAATGAATCTTCGGTAATGAAAATACAGTTGGAGAGGTGAAAGAGTACAGTTCATAAATTTCATGGGTAGACATGCCCTTAAGAAAAGGGAGGAAAGAAAATTTACAAGACAATAATGGATGCAAAGATGAGAAATTTCGATTAGAAATGTATTATTTTGGCAAGATGTGAAATAGTGTAATTTACAAGACAATAATGGATGCAAAGAATTTTTTTTGAAAATTAAAGGATGTTAGATGTATTATTATAAGAGAGCTAATACACCGATAGTATTGGATGAAAAATCTCCAATCAAAACGTTCTTCATTGTCGTCGTATGGTGTATGGAGTGACAAGTTGTTTCGGTCATTGATTACATCATGTGAGACACCATTATAATAAAAAAAACAAGTTTGTGGTTGGAGTATTTTGAACACCCATCATGTGAACTTGTAGTTGTTTGACCATCAATACAATGGTATGGCATTACTTGCATTTGCGAAGATTTAGCCTATTGTCATCATGCACCAGGTGCATGATAGGTTGGGACGTATATTTCAAGGCCTATTATTAGATCGATGTAAGTAGTAAAGAGTAAAGACTGAAGTGGTGTGTAGACCACCTGTAGTAGTAACAATTTGTGCTAATGAAAGTTCATCATTAGTAAGCTATTCATGAAGTTAGTTGAAGAATATGGGTGTATTGCAAGCATGGATTACATCAAGTCTTGGATAAAGTTTACTATACAAAGCGGAGAAAATGTGCAAAGTGTACAAAACAATATTGATTGACACGTGGCTTCTCTGTGTTATTTACAAGAAGGGGTATTTTCATTCTTCAAAATGTTATTGTTTATTCTTGCGTAATATTACAACTGTTGTGTCAGGTAAAGTTAAAAGGATTTACATAATTTATTAAGTACCTTGCGTATTTAATATTCTAACTTGTGTAATTTATTAAAAACATTGAATGTATTATTAAGAACCTTGCGTAATTTATTAAGAACCTTGAATGACTTAGATATAGTTTTAAATAGCTTACAACTAGTTTTGAATGACTTACGTCTAGTTTTTAAATGACTTGCGTAATACATTTAGAACATTGGGTGATAAATGTATGACTTGTGAGATTTCAATTTAACCCTATTGCAGGATCGGTTAAGGTCACTTAACACTTAGTTTTTCTCTCAAACTCACTTTGAACAACACTCGGATAAAGATAGAGTCAATAAGAGTTGATCACAATATAGCAAGTAATAAGGAATACAAGAAGTAATTTTCAAGGTACTTTTATATATTGCTTCTCAACTCAAATATTACAAGACTCTTACAAACAGTCTCGAATGAGTTACAATGAGAACCTATATATGATACTACCTACAGCCGGATATACTTTGATACCAGCTGGGATCCTATAACTAAAGCCTATACTACAAGACTATAGTTTAAGATATCTCAGATAAAGTCTTATCTGAGATATGGTAGTCAGGACATGTCCCTGACTTACCTTTTGTCACCAACTAAAGTTGGTAACTTGTACTATCATAAAAGGTGAACAGTGAAATA
>BJCM01151924.1:0-16012 GCA_018326385.1 Flaveria bidentis
TGAGAAGTAGGAACAAGTGAAGTTTTGGTAGCATCAGCCTAGGGGGAGTTTGTTGGATCAAGTAGAAGGTTGATGCAACCAAAACCATTTCACTTAGTCTATTTTGATGAAGTTAACAAAAGACCTCCGAAAATAAATATGGACTTCCGAAGGAAATAGAGTTTCTTCCGAAGAGTAAGTAAAAGATCAACTTCCGAAGACAAACTCTACTTATAAAGACAAAAGTATTCACTTCCGAAGATTAAGTCTAAGAAGTAAAGATCAGAAGACTACTTGCGAAGTATGAAGAAAAGCCGAAGTCCTCAAGCCTCAGAAGAAGCAGCGTCTTCTGAAGTATAAGTGGCTTCGGAAGAACAAGTTCTTCTGAAGCCATTTAACCTTCGGAAGACACTACTATGAACCGGTAGACATAAGTATGGTCTCTAATAATCCGCTGCAGACCACTGAGATACTGCATGGCGCTTTCTCAAAAGCCATGTAGTTGACCTTACTTTATTCTACTTTTCATCTTTTGTTAGATAGCACAGTTGCCAACTTTAGTTGGTGAGAAAAGGTAAGTCATGGAAATGTCATGACTACCATATCTTAGATAAGGAGTTATCTAATATACCTTAACTTTAGCACTGTAGTATTTGCTTTAGTTATAGGATCACAACTGGTATCAAAGTATATCCGGCTGTAGGTAGTATTATATATAGTTTCTCATTGTAACTCATAAACCATGCTTGCAAGAGTCTTGTAACACTTTGAGTTGAGAAGCAATATATGCAAGTGCCTTGAAAATTATCTTTATGTGTTCATTGTTACTTATTATATTATCATTAACTCTTAGAATAGACTCTTATTCATCTGATTTGAGTGCAACATAAGTGAGTGTGAGAGAAAAACCAAGTGTTAAGTGATAAAAACCGATCCTGCACCGGTTTTGGTTGTTCTGAGCAAGGAAGGCCACAGAAGTGGTCGGGGGTTTAATGGCCAAAAGAAATTGTTCTTGTCTTTCAGCTTTTGTGAGTAAGTCACGGAAAGGAAGTTGATCATAGGTTGGAAGAACATATGTTTGTAGATGATACACAAATTAGAGGTGTTATGTGAGCAGAATCTATTAACCTATTAACTTTGTCTTATTCATTGTATGTATATATTGTATGCATTTATTATGTAAATTGCTTTTTTATATATAGTCGATATCTCTCCCTTATTGGGTAAGAGAGTTACAAACTCTACATGGTATTAGCCAGGCAAGCCCCTCTCATTTCTACGATCACTTTTCTTTTTCTCATTTTTTTCAATCTCTTTCATCTTTAGTCTTCTTCTCATGTTTGATATCATCCATGGCTTCATCTTCTTCAAATGATTCTTCTATTCTTTTGAATATTATCATTCACATGCTTACCATATAATTATCCTCATCAAATTATTTACTTTAGAAGAATCAAATCATTCCCCTTCTCTCTTATCAACATCTTCTTCACCATGCTAATGGGTCCTCCTTTACTCCTTCACCCACCACAATTTAAAATGACAAAACTATCCTGAACCCTACCTTCACCACCTAGACTACCAATGACTAGAAAACCATTATCATCCTAATGCCTCCCTTTCCGAAGAAGCTCTCACTGAAGTGACCGGCCCACCCACTACCGGTCACATCTGGGTTGCACTCGAATTTGCATATAACAACTCAAAAACATACATCTTTCGTCGCTTATTTTGGACTCAAGTTCAAAGGCCTTTGTGACCGGATATCTATGATCGTTCATCCCGTAGATGACAATGACAAACTCCATTGGTTTTTATGCGGTCTTAGACCATCCTTTGAAACCTTCTTAATTGCCATCCGCTCCTCTCAGCTTGGTCCCACTTTTTGTGAATATTAGGATGAAAGTCATGAAATTTTCCTTTGTTCATTACATGGATCGGTCACGCCTATAGTTTCTTTTACTACCCAAAATGGTACCCAAAACACCTCTACTAGGGGTCGTGGCAGGGCTCCAGTCATGATTTAGATGGTCGTGGTTTGGGCCATAGACCACCTCACTGTCAACTATGTCAAACTATTAGTTATTTTCCCACTGCTTATCCATAACTCTCTACTTTTGCAAACTAACATACTACCTCGGTTGCTTAGTTGGCTCTTGCCTTTCATGACGAATTCCATGTTAACCCATTTGCACCATGTTGGTTCATGGACTTAGGGGCATCTAATCGTATGACAACATCTTTTGAAACCATCTCTCATGCTTCTCCTCACACTAGTAATGTAATATTTGTAAACATTAACTCCCTTCCTAATTCCTTTGTTGGTAGTCATAAATAGCAAACAATCTTGCTTTACAAGATGTCTTAGTGATTCCTTATCTCATAAAGAATTTGTTATCTGTTAGTAATCTAACAAAGTATAATTGTGTTAATGTATTATTCTCTCAACCATATTTTTACATACAGGATCGGAAAACAAGTCAAGTGATAGCCCAAGGTTGGTGTGAGAACGAACTTTATGTCTTACAAGATGGACCGCAAGCACTTACTGCCTCTACTATCCCAACCTTAAAAGCTTATTATGAAGTGTGGCATTCATGTTTAGGCCATGTGGCTTTTGAAACTATTGTCTTCTTAAAACAATAGGGACATATATATGTTACATCAATTTTACCTAAACTCTATATTTGTTCGTCATGTCAATTATATAAGAGACAACGATTACTTTTGAAATAAATACTAAGTGTGCCTCTCATTCACTTGACTTGATTCATTATGACTCATGAGGCCCATCCCCTATAATATATGTTGATAATTATCGATATTATCTTTTATTTGTTGTTGATCACTCTCTATTTAGTTGGTTCTACCTTCTTAAAATTAAGTTTGAATTTTTCAATGTATTGATGGTGTTTATCAATTTTGTCTAGACTCAGTTCTCTAGAAAAATTAAAGCATTTCAATCCGATTGCAGCATTGAGTTTCTTAACTGTAATGTTACAAAAATCTTTAAAGATAAAGGCACACTACACCGGGTATCATGTCCCTACACACCCTAACAAAATAGTCGTGTGGAACGAAAACATCGACTTGTTATCGAAACCGGATTAGCCATGATGGTCAACAGCCACGTTCTTTCCACATATTTGGTCGAAGCAGTTTCTTCGGTTGTGTTCATTATTGGTCAGTTACCAACTAAAGTGTCACAAGGAAAGTTTCATTTTGAGTTATTATACTGTTGAGTAACTACTTACCATACCTTTTGAACTTTTGGATGACGTGTATTTCCATATCTTCAGAACTACTCAAATCACAAATTTTGCGCGGCAGAGCTTACCATGTGTTTTCATTGGTTATTGCTCCAAATATAAGTCATACCGGTGTCTTGACCCACTCACCTCTCGTATATATATATAGACATGCTCAGTTTGAATTAATGACATTATTATGAACCTTCTGCTGCCTTTACCAACATGCCCCCTAACACACCAACTAAATCCACCGGTGTGCCTCAAACTCCATGTAGTATATGGATGGATCCTACTCACCCAAACAACACCCATGATAACCCCATTTCTCCAATCACGAACCAATTCCCTTACCAACAATCCATTCCACCACCCCTTCCTGGAACCTCCACCGAAAACCCTACTCTAACACCCTTGTCTAACAACTCAACTGGACAACCCATTTCACCACCACCATATACCCCTTCAACTGTAGACCCAACTACTCCTAACACCTCAGCTGAAAACTCCACTCCACCATCAACCTCTACTCATCTGATGGTCGTTCGTGCCAAGGCTGGTGTCTTTAAACCTTAACACATAGCCGACTTTGCTCTTGCTTAACTTCATCCTCTATATACAGCCCAATCAAGCTCAAAAGACCACAAAGGTCTTAAATCTGCTTCCAAACAACCTCACTAGATGGATGAGATAAGAAAGGAAATTGATGCCCTTAAAAACAATAACACTTGACTTGGTTCCATTCCCGTCTTAAAAATATGTGGTTGAATCAAAATGGTTGGTTTGTACAAAATATACATCAAATGGAATGGTTGCCAGGTACGAGGCTCATCTTGTTGCTCAAGGGTTCTCTTAGATTCTTGGAATGGATTTTTCACACACTTTCAGTCAAGTGGTCAAAACATCAACTATCTATATCATTATTTCACTTGCGGTTATCCATAATTGGAAATTACATCAGCTTGACATTAGTAATGCTTTCTTACACAGACATCTTACTGAAACTGTGTACATGGAACAACCACCCGACTTTATTAATTCCTGATTTCTCAACCATGTATGACATCTAAACAAGGCCTTGTATGGGTTCAAACAAGCTCCTTGTGAATGGTTCCATCCGCTAAGCACATTCTTAATCCAAAATGGATTTACTTGTAGTCATACTGATATGCTTCTTTTCATTTAAAAAAAGGAACTCTTGTATTATTACCCGTTGGTATATATTTATGATCTAATCCTAACCGCGTATTAGGATCATATCATCAAATCCTTTATTCTCGTCTAAATCATGAGTTTGCCTTTAAAGATCTGGGCCACTCAGTTATTTCCTTGGTCTTAAGGTTACTCATACTAAAAATAGGTTGTTTCTCAACCAATCTAAATATGCCCGTAAAATACTTGAACGTGCTAATATGCTAGAAGCCAAACCAGTTCACACCCCATTAGCAACCAACACTAATCTTACCACTAATGGTGAACTGTATGATGATCCTACATACTATTACTCTCTTGTTAGTGCCCTTTAGCACTTAACTATCACTCGTCCTGATATTGCTTATGCCATGAACCAAGTCAGCCAGTTCCTTCAAAAACCAACTATTCTCCACCTTCAATGGGTTAAAAGCATCCTCAGGTATGTAAGGAACTCTGTCGTTTGGTCCCACCTTCAGCAAGCCTACTTCCACCTCTCTCCTTGGTTACTCCAATGTAGACGACTCGGTGCATCAAAACTTTTCGGTCGACCTATGGGTACTCTATATTTTTAGGATGAAATCTTGTATCATTGAGTGCCAAGAAACAACCTACGGTTGCTCGCTCAAGCTGTGAATCTGAATAACGTGCCATGGCCAATACTATAGTGGAAATTGTTTGGATCACTCATTTGCTTCAAGAACTACAAACGCATCCACCATATCATCCCACCATTTTTATGTGACAATCGAACCGCTTTGTTTCTCTCGCAAAATCCGGTATCTCACAAATGTGTCAAACACATTGATTAAGACTATCACTTCATTCGATAACTTGTCTCATCGGGTACTTTGTATACCAAGTTTATTCCTACCAAGCTTCAAGTGGTGGATATCTTTATCAAAATTCTTCCACGATCGCAATTTTAAAGCTTTAGAGATATGCTTCGTCACGATCCCCCACCATTCTGCTTGAGGGGGGATATTAACCTATGAACTTTTTCTTAGTCAATCTATGCATTTATTATTTATTATGTAAATATATTTCTTTTGTATATATAGTCGATATATCTCCCTTATTGAGTAACAGAGTTACAAACTCTACAGGATCACATGCTATATGGTTTTCTTTAGCCTTTAATGGAATAAAGAGGGATCTGATGGTTAAGTTTGATGCCGATCAAGTTGTGTGTAATTCTTAAATATAAAATGTTTTTAACATCCTAGATAATAGTTAAGAATTAGTAGCTATTATAAAATATAAGATTTAGTAAATAACTTTTTATGTATTATATTTTTAAAATACTAATTCCAAATTTTAACATCTTGCTAGTGTTTTTTTATGAAATAATATTTTTCATTGAAAAAAATAAAAAAATAAAAGATTTCAAATATTTCCCCAACCTTGTTGGTTTATCATTTTGTTTTGTAAATTGAAATAACTACAAAATTCAAACCAAAGAAAATATATGTGTGTGTGGATGAGGTGTATCGATATGAAGTGATACGAACGGAGAAGTGAAATTTTTAAAATCTTTGACGTGAGTTTGACATTCCACATACTCAAAGGTTCCCATCTATATTCTATAGATAATTACTAACGAGTAATTTTTTGACTTATGAAACCAGCTCGTAGAAAAAAATTGTATCCCCCATGTCTACATGATTAAAAATATAACTAATAACTTGATTTAAAACTCAACATAAAATCAAAGAAAAAGACAAGTAAAAAAGATTATCAATGAAATTAAATTTGAATTAAATGTGCCAAAGTTAAATGATGAAAGATATACATAACTAT
The DNA here is from genome assembly GCA_018326385.1 of Flaveria bidentis. Classification (NCBI taxonomy): domain Eukaryota; kingdom Viridiplantae; phylum Streptophyta; class Magnoliopsida; order Asterales; family Asteraceae; genus Flaveria; species Flaveria bidentis. Next base: position 6,219 of record BJCM01151924.1, read on the forward strand.
AAATACTTATAGTTTTCCCTTCCTTTAATGAAAAATAATAACTATATCAGGATTACGGTAAAACTATATGTATGCATGGATGGTCTAGGACACACCACACTCTTGTTTGCCTTAGGTATGGTTTATTAACATCAGGCCATATTGGACTAATGTCTTAATTCTATAGCTAAAAATTTAGAAAAGGGATCATCGTATGTCGGGCCATCAAAGTAACATAAGTCTATAGTTGGTTCTAGAGCAAGAGATCTATAGTGTTGTGGATTTGGAGCTCCAAGGATTATGATTTGATAGGATTGTGTGCATTAGAGGGGTACATGGTTTTGCATGTAGTGGGTTAAGGAGTTGAGATCATTCCCCGGAGATAAATGTTTTTGGTTTTAAGAGTTTAAAAGTGACATAATTGGGGTTTTACGCCTACAAGTCGCCAAGTGCAACATTATAACATTATATGTAAAAAAAGTAATGGGTCGGATAAAACCATATCAATACATATGCCAATTGAGATTTGGTAGAAACATAGCGAATAGAAAGGGTGTCGGATAAAACCATATCACGAATAAAGTGCAAGTCAATTTCAATATGCTTGGTGTGTTGATGAAATACTGGGTTGACAGCAAGATAAGTAGCACCAATATTATTACACCAAAGAGAAGGTGGATGAGACTGAGAAATACGTAGTTCACATAACAAAGACATAACCCAACGAACCTCAATAGTTGTCTGTGCAAGAGCATGTTACTCAGCCTTAGTACTGGACCAAGCAAATGTATGTTGTTTCTTGGAACTCTAACTAGTGAGATTGGGTCCAAGAAACACACAAAAACCAGTAGTCAAATGTCTATCATTAGGACAACCAACCTAGTCTGCATTTGAATAGGCATGAATATCATAGCAAGTAGAGCAATGAATAGCTACACAGGAGAAACTGTACCCTGCAGATAATGCATAATGCGTTTAGCAGCAACCCAATGACAATCAATAGGAGTCTGTAAGAACTATGACACCTTACGAACCACATAGGCAATCTCCGATCTAGTTAGAACTACTGTAAGGCACCAATGTACTTCGATAAAGTGTCAGATCAGTCAGAGGCTAGCCAGAATGGCGAGAAAGCTGCTTACCAGAAGCAACTAGTGTAGCCGGTGAATGACACTGAGACGAACCTGTGCACTGTAACAAATCCAATAAGTAGCGTTGCTGAGACAAGTGTAAGCACTCATTAGTGAAAATGGCCTGAATACCCAAGAAATAGGACAAGGTTCCTAAATTTTTTAGAGCAAACTAAGAATGTAGACTAGCAGTCAAGTTTGCAACAAACACCAAGGAACTGCTAGTGATAAAAATATCATCGACATAGACCAAGACATAACATGTGCCATCACCACGCTGATAAACAAACAGCGAAGAATCAGAGATGCACTGAGAAAATCCACTGGAAATAAGAGCTGAAGAAAGCTTGGAAAACCAAGCCCAAGGAACCTACTTTAGACCATAGAGAACCTTCTAGAGAAGGCAAACATGATGGGGTCTAGATGAGTTAGCAAAGCCAGGTGGTTGAGTCATATAAACAGTCTCAGATAAGTTACCATGATGAAAGACATTGTTGACATCAACTTGACTAATAGTCCAACCACAGGAAAAAGCAACAGACAAAATAGTATGGATGGTGGTAGGCTTAACCACAAGGCTAAAATTCTTAGTGAAATCAATCCCTTCCGTCTGATAAAAGCCCTTGGCAACAAGCCGGGCTTTATAGCGATTTATGGAACCATCATGATTATGCTTAATTTGATAAATCCACTCACAACCAACAACTTTGGCTGAGGGAGGAGGAGGAACTAAAGTTCATGTTTGATTAGAATGCAATGCGTTAATCTTAGTGCGCATGGCATCCCACCAAACAGAATGATGCTGAGCCTGAGAAAAAGTAGAAGGCTCAGTAGTGGGTGAAGTAGTAGTGTGAAAAAGAATATGATCAGGGAACTATCTAGGCTGACGAGTTTGATCACGAGAACGAATGACCATAGGATAATATGGAGGAGGAGGGGGATAAGAGAAACCGAGGAGGAAGAAGGATGTGAAGAAGTAGTAGGAGGGGAAATGGAGGTGGAGAAAGGAGAAGTATATGGCGGAGGTGGAATGAGAAAATTAGATAGAAAAGTAGAATCAGAAGGAACATAAGTAGGAGAAGAACCAGGAATACCAAAGACAGATTCATAAAAATGCACATAATAGAGGTAATGGAACGATAAGTGAAAGGATCATAACAGATATAACCATGATGGTTAGTAGCATAACCAACAAAAACACATGGTGTGGATTTAGGTGATATAGTCATTATGGTTAGCAGCATAACCAACAAAAACACATGGCATGGATTTAGGTGAAATTTTACCCAAATGAGTATCACCAAGAAACAGGTAACACAAACACCTAAAAACACGAAGAATAGAGTAATCAAGTGGAGATCCAAAAAGCACCTCATAAGGTGTGGAATGATGAAGAACCGGTGCAGGGATCTGGTTAATAAGATATACAGCAGTAGCATACTCATCATACCAAAAAGTCTTTTGTAAATGAGCATGATACAGTAAAGGTTGGGCAACCTCTTAAAGATGACAATTATTACACTCAGTCACCCTATTTTGTTCGGGTGTATAAGGACAAGAAATCCGATAGGCAGTGCCAGTCTCAGAAAGATAACGAGCCATATCCCCAGAGTCAACTCAGGAGAACCATCACACTAAAGATATTTAATGGTGCAGGAAAATAAATTTTCGACCAAAGGTCGAAAATGACGAATGGCATCAACAACATGAGCGCAACTAGCCAATGGATACATCCATGTAAAATGACTAAAATAGTCAATAAAAGTAATGACATAACGATAACCAGAATGAGCAACAACAGGAGAAGGTCTCCATATATAATAATGAATAACACGTAAAGGAATAGTAGAATGAGTAACAAAAGAATGGAAATGTAAACGACTTGATTTTGAAATACAACAAGAGTTACAAGGTTTAAGTAATGATTCATTCAATGACGGTAAAAAGGAAAGCCTAGACAACACAGGATCATAAGGATGGACCAGTCTTGAATGCCAAAGCTCTCTAGAACCGAGGAAATAGCAGACAAAGAATATAGCTAATGATGACTAGCTCACATGTGGTAGAGGAGTTGCCCTGTGTAACTCTATATAGACAAACCAAACTGTAAGAATAGGACAGCAATAGGATGATCAAGAACAAGCTGAGTAATCATTAAAAGATTCTTCGCAAGGCCATGAACTACAAGAACATAACAAAGTAATAAGGTACATTTGGACAAACGAAGATAAGAGAAGCCAACATGAGATATAGAGAGAGATGTACCATCACCAAAAATTACGGGTTCAAATCCAGCATAAGGAACTGAACTAAAAACAAGAGATGAATCAAAAGCTATGTGGGCAGTGGCACCAGAATCCAACATTCAACATTTTGACATGTGCCAGACAAGTCAACATGAAAGCTATAGTGTGAAGCATTCGGGTTTGTTGTTGTAGAAGAAGCCCAAGCCTGGAATGACAAGGCCCAAAACCATATGAAACAGGCCCAAATAGATAAGCATCATGTCCATGTGAGAAAGAATTCCCTGGCCCAAAAGATTGAGGCCCAATAGTTCTAATCGGAGTAAAACCAACAGGAGCAGGGCCTATATGCCACCATATCCACCAGGCCCAAAAGTGCCACCAGGTCCAAGCCCATGAGAAGAACTAGGGCTAGAATCATTTGTGGATGATGCATTGTAAAGACCCGCAGGGGAGGAATCGAAGCTAACAACAACCATATTTGAAGAAATTCAACCACTATTAGACGACTAATTAACACCACGACCACTACCAAATCTTCCATCACATCCTCGATTCCGATTCTACGCCAATTTGAGAAGCTATTGCAAGAAGACGAAGTCGATGAATCAGAAGGCATGTAACGTAAGTAACAATTTGACGCTTTATGAGCAACTTTCGCACATATCTGGCATGAGATTGCCACAAAAGTGTCAACATGAGGCAAATTTGTAGAAGCTGTCATAGCAGCTAACGGTGGTGGTGTATGCATTTGCCTTTGTTTAAACCGTGCTTCATATATAAGCAATTTTGAGTGTAGATGATTGAGGAAAGAGATCGTTGAGGTGCATTAAGAAGAGAAGATGATCTTGATCATAGAATTGGTAGATTACTAGAAGGAGTACCAGAATCCCAAAGCATAGTTTTGATACCATATGGAAACTAATGGATCTAAAGATTGATTTTGTGATATCATATTAAGAAGAGCTATTACAGTATTTATAAGAGAAAGAAGCTTCTAGAACAATCTCTTAATCAACAAACTAACTTGTAACAACTAACTAACTATAAGACATGTGCTCTAATAGACATAAAACACATGCACAAATATCACTAATAATATGTGTGACCTCATTTTACGCAAAGACTTGTTATTACTCATGTGCACCACTCGAATTATCTGAAATTTTGAATATTCATATTCATTTGAAGTTTTCAGATTTGGATTTAGATAGTGTTTTGGAAATTTTTTGGATATTTTGATATCCAAATTATCCGATATATTTTATAAATTTATTAAATAATAAATATTCTTTAGTAATTTGGGATATATTTGTAAAAATTTCAAATTATGAAAATTTTAAAGTGAAAGTTATTTATTTTTCATAAATGTTTTACAAAAATACATATTTATTACAATCCGGATATCAGAATAGAATCTGTATCCACATCAGAAATTTCGAATATATGGATTCGAATTCAGATATTGAAATCGGCTATTTGAAATTTTCGAATATCCGATTTGAACACTTCTAGTATGAAGTGCGATGATTATTTTCTAGCCTTAAGTGATGATTCGAGGCCTCAACAGACATATGTTGTTGTGTCACTATGCGAGCAACATGTGCATTCGCTCCGTTGGACCCTATTGGATTGTCTTGTTGTTTTGTTTAGTATATAAATAAAATAAATATGTAACAATCTAACTCAAGAGGAAGACAAAATGTAGTTGTTGAGAACACTCGACTCAGTGTTCAAAAGCTTTGAAATCAAAAAACGTTATCGATCACCAACGTTGCAAAGCTAGCAAAGTCACTAACGATCCACGATTGTATAACATTTATTGGTAAATTGTTCTTACACTAAGCATCGTATGTAACAGCATCATGCTCATGTTAATCTTTAATTTGTTTTAAATGGCCTAGGAGACGCATCCTAACATAATCTAAAGTGGTAAATTGTAGACCATAATACATACTAACCATAATCTAAACAAACTAGTTGTGATTCACCCACGCGTCGTGTGGGTCCCGTTTTATGAAAAAATTAATTCGTTGAAAGTTTATTTGTTTCTTCCTCACGCTATGCGCCATGACATTGTTTGTTATCGATATTAGTTTGGCTTGACATGGTATTATAAAATCGAATATTGATACCAATTCTGCTAATACCAATGCTAACAAAAATGATATTCGCTCATAATCGATTTTGCTTGGCACATTACCACAATGGTAACCGCACTTGCTATGACTATAGATTGGGTGTATCGTATAGTAAACAATAAAAACAAATATCATACGGTGATGAGTTTGCTCATTGTCGTTTTGGTTCAGCACGACACCACAATTGCAACCACATTCACTACGACTTGAGTTTGGTAATTAGCGCTTAGACTTATTCGAAACCACAAAATGAACATCGCTATCATTACTGCAATAAGATTTCACTCATAATCGGTTGGGTTCATCACGGTACTATAACGGTAACTTCATTTGAACATAACTTCTGTGTTAAATCTATAAGAATATTAAACTTAAAAAAATAGACAAACAATTGCTATAACGAAAGAATTTTGTGAAACATCTATAAAATAACAAACTATTGTTACGATTAAAAAGAAAATGAAAATTAAACATAGTACCATTAAATCTCATGCTCAATAAATAATAGAAAAAAAGTATAGAAACCAAAGTAAATCAAAAGATCGATGCCACACAACCAAATCACTATTCATTTCTTTGCAAAATTTAGAGATAGATAATTTAATTTAAACTATTCGGATTGAAGCATCTGTACAACTTTGTGCTTTATTTCGTAAAGTTAGGACCAACTTAGCTCTATTTCTTAAAGTTAGGATGGTTTGAGTCGAAATGCTTCCAAACCTAATCATAACTTAATTAGATGTATCGGTGATGAACTGATGATAGTAATGTCGGGTCATATGTTTGACCAACTTTTTACAAATAGTCTTTAAAGCCTAAGAGCAATAACATTTAAGCTGCTAAGACCAAATTAGTGGTCTTTTCCATTTGTCTTGTGATGACAATCATCACAATGACAAAAGGAAAAACTTAGAATCATCCATACTAAGTAATGAGCAGTGGTTTTTGCAAGCAATAATCCATTCATAGTGTATGGTATGTTTTCATATAAATTTTTTACGTCTCATAAAGGTTACTAGATGGTTTTTCACTCTCATAACATACTTTTAAGAATTGAAAGAATTTGTTTATAAGTCGGCCTCAAATACACTACATGATGCTTTCCAATTCAACAATATGGTTGCAAATTTTCATGATTACTTTCAAAACCAGTTCTAGAAATGGAAGAATAAATCACTAATCATGTTTGATCGAACACAAAGATGTTTAACTAATAGTCCAGTTGCATGAACAAAAGAATAGTATAAGGATAAGAGAGTCAAAGCCAAACTCATACCTTGATCTTATTAGAATCAATAGATGATCTCTACCAAAGATATCCACATGAAACAATGACCGAGGAATTAACCAATACACGAATCACCAAAATCTTCAATCGCTAAACAACTGAAGCTTGGGACTTCCTTTTTACTTCGGCCAAAACTAGGAGGGATTCTTGGTGGTGTGGTGGCTAAGGTTTCTAATCAATTGTTATATTCTGAAGTATATGGAAGACGTTTATTGATAATTTCTAAACCCTAATCCTACATGATCCTTTATAATTACCTAAACCTTTCAATTATAATTTAAATAAGATTCCATGAAGCTTTTAAAAAAAAATTTTTGTTTATGTAATGAAGTTGACAATGCCACAAATATGTCTAATTAGAGTGTGACTTAATCTCTTGGCGTCGAGTGCCTAAATAGAACTATCATGTGAACTATTTATATCAAATTTTATAAATACAAATACACAATTTAGCCTCAAAATAAATTTATCATTCATATAAGCTAAAATGTCATCATCATGAAAAACATAATGGAAACCTTTCTTATGTAAACGAAGAACTAAAATAATATTCCTAGTCAACCTAGGTATCTAGAAAACATGCTCTAAAATCAAATACATGCCTTTGGTAATAACATGGAATACTATCCTGTTTAGGAATGGAAATGGGGCGATTTTGGAACGAGCTTAAGTAATCCTAACTCCATATAATAAACTAGCCAATCGTGAAGTACTTACTATAATGATAGTTCAGCAAACATCATCAATTTACTGATTTCATCGATCTAAATTCAGAATAAGGTTAGTTTCAAAATTGGACATTCTTTTAGTCCCTTTACGTACGTATATAAAATACTTGATGTGGCACAGTTTTATTTACTATAACTTTTGTATCTATCTTTAAATAGGTTAATTATGAATAAAAATGGATAGCATTTGTGCTCATGCATAGCATGGGTATATTTATTTATTTACATATTAATTCTGTACGTAGTAACGTGGATAAACCCTGTTCAATTAAGGTTGTATTTATTAATTTACATATTAATTCTGTACGTAGATATACGTTAAATAAATAACATTTGTTCGTTCTAGCATGTAAGTCTTTCATACTCCATAGAAAATATTAAGCCAATAATAAGTTGCAATCTTTAACCCAGAAAGATAAGATACATAAGAAAAATATATAACACAATCACTAACACAACTCCATTGACAATTAGTATGTAGTGTATGCAGTGTATATATGTGTATGTATATAAGCTGTTTTGCTTGCTTTGTTAATCTTCCAAATCAAGCTTTATAATTTGAGGGTTTATCCAACCCTTAATTCGACTGTTGCATATAAGAAGAAAAAGGTCGTTTACTTTTTAAAATTTTATGAGCTTTAACTGAATTGAATGTACACACGTACACACACAGTAAAATTGTTTGATATTTGAATTTTTATTTTTTTCTTGGAATGAAATGAATCTAATATAATATTAGGTAAGTGTTTAAAATATAATATTTTTGGAAATTAATTATGGTTTTTTAATTTATGTACGTATACACATGGATTGTTTGAAACATGAATACATGATTATATTATGATCAAATAAAAGAACTTTTAAAAGATGAATTGTGATATATAAAATCAAAAAATATATAAAGCATGATGCGTCATGAATGCATAAGTTTTTTCATTATTCACTATGCATAATTTCTATATTCTACATTAAACATCATTTTAAATTAATTAATCTAGAATCACATTAGTTTTTTATTCTTATAATTACATTAAAAATCATTAAAGTTTCTCTCTTTTTTAATTAAATAATAATTTTATGTATTTATCGTTATTGTTTCTTTCTCATCCACTCATAGTCACTTTTGAAAAATATTAAAAAAATAAGGATTTAACTGTGTTTTACCAATAATACAGATTAATAATGATATTTTATATCTCTTTCACACACAATCATTTCATATAATATAGAAAACACACTTACAAATCTATAAGAAACCTACTATGAATACTCTTATACGCATGAACTGAAAAGGAAAATATGTTCTCAATTAGGGTTCCTTAGGGTTTTCATCATGAGTGTGAACGAATGGCAATCATGAATGCTAGTGGGCTTTATGATAGATGTGTTGTTTTTTATGATCAACACATTCGGGGATATTTGCAAAACAAAAAATATTGACGATTTACACATGTTTTGTATGTTTACCACCTTTCTCCGACCTATGAAAGATCATGGTGAATTGCAAAATGATCAGACATCAAGTTGTAACTACAAGACGAGTCAAATGACATGAATGTTGTTGGGTAATTCTCAATGACTAATAGGATATGTCTGAATAAGATCATAAAACCTACATAAAATGATATTTTAAAATAACAAATAAATATAGAGCACGATGGTATATGTTGAGTGGTCAAAGTTAAGATTTAAGAAATTAACCAAGAGGTAAATTACAACATTTTCTACCCCTCTTTGAGATGGAGTGGTTAGGGTGACCATACACATCTGTAGAGACTAATGAAGAGACTGATGCAACCTAAACATCCAATGTCTATCCTGCATGCTGCAGAAGTGCAATGAAGAAGAATGCTTAGGAAGTTTCACACATGCAACAGAAAATACTCTAAGTGTGAAATCTTCCGAAGCCAAGACCAATATCTTCTGAAGCCAAATATGAAGTCTTCCGAAGCCTCAGAGACAAAGTCATCCAAAGCTTTAACTCATGAAGACAGATTTCTTCCGAAGACTTTTAATGCATGCTTTATCTGATGTACTTTTCCATAAAGCTGGACACCTTTCCACTGCACCTCTGTAAGGTCACCAACTTACATGAGTTGGTGAAAAGGTCCATGCTTTTGGTAACTGTACATTGAGGTCTTGAGTCTGTAACTTTCTACTTCATGTACTTTATCCTTTTTGTAATAGATAAGGATGTGAGCTATGCCATGTCATAGTTACAAGTCAAAAGGCAATCTGCCTTTTGACTCTACAATTGATTTTGTTTGTGTCTAGTCAATTGTATC